>NW_021025354.1:589058-679126 GCF_004153795.1 Camellia sinensis | reverse complement strand
TGTTGTTCCTGACAGGCTTCACTGGGGCTGGGTTTGGACCCCTCTTGGCTCACCTACTAACACATAAATGAGCGTGAGCGATAGCCCAGTGAATTATATCAAATACAAAAGTTATACAAACGATAGTAGAACAACATACTCCAAACGTCCTTGGGCCCAATTCATATTTCTATTTAACATATATATATATATATATATTAATTTAGGTCAAGTGACTGTGGTTCCAACTAAATATGACCTTTGGCCCATTCATCTTTCCATAACAAACTGGCCCTTGGCCCATTTAGACTTTCGTTCATGACAAAACGGCCTCTGGCCCATTCATTCTATTATTCAGATCGAACTGTTGTTCTTGTCAAACTATTACTTATATCAAACTATCATTCGTGTCAAACTATTATTTATGTCAAACTATCACTCGTGTCAAACTGGCCTTTGGCCCACTCAAGTGACAAACTGGCCTTTGGCCATTTAAATGGCAAACTGGCCTTTGGCCCATTCAGGCTTTCATTCATGACAGAACGGCCTCTGGCCCATTCATTTATGTCAAAACGACTTCGGTCCACTCATTCATATCAAAACGACCTTCGGTCCATTTATTTATGTCAAAACGACCTGCAGTCTATTCATTTATGTCAAAACGACCCCCGGTCCATTCATTCATGCCAAAATGACCTTCGGTCCATTCATTTATGCCAAAACGACCTTCGGTCCATTCATTTATATCAAAACGACCTTCGGTCCGATTCATTTATGTCAAAACGTTGTCCACTAATTGAATCGAGCGAACTTATAAAACTTACATAGAAGTGAGCAATTGGACAAAGTATATTTCAGATGCCTTATAAGATATTACTCACAGTATTGGTTGGTTGGTTCGCCCTAGAGCTCGACTCTACACATTTCACGAATACAAAAGGGTCATTAACAATTCAATCCGTTCCTTATTTCACATATTCCTCTTTAAGCCTTTTCTTATCTCTTTAACTCATTTACAATGCTTAACACATGCCTAAGGGTACTTGCAAGTGAAAGAGAACGGAAAACGAAACACTGAATGCAAAAACAAAAATTTCAGAAACAGGGTCCTCGCTCGAGCGTAGACTCCACCATCGAGCGGACCCTTAAGGCCTGCAAAAGTACTGGTTGCATGAAAAATATGCCGAGCGTGAAATAGGGCCTCGAGCGGAAGGCCTGTCTACGTTGCTCCCTCGCTCGAGCGTGAACTAACCCCTGAGCAGACAGAAGTCTGTAAAAAGTACTGGGAGCACGTTTTTCTCGCTCGAGTGGACATCAAAAATTATGGTTTCCCAAATTGTGTTCTTGAGCTCAATTTGACCTTCAAGCTAACATTTCTTGCATGCAATGGCTCAAATCTCAAATATAATTATACTAACATGGTATAAACCCCAAATTACAACCCAATGAAGCTCAATTTCACAAATAAATCACATAAATGCCCCAATCTCCCATCAAACTCATTCTAACATAACAAATTCATGCATTCAAGCTCATATTCTCATGAATTGTACATGCATGTGCTATATAACCCTTACTCTCAACTTAGATGATGAAAAGGTAATCAAAACATGAGCTTCAACTCAAATTTACAAGGATCATACCCTTTGAGCTCGAACATGCCATATTCAAAGCAATTACACACATGCAAGCACATATGGGTCTTCATTTACAACAAAATTCAACTCAATTTCCTTATGATCAAACTAATCCATGTTCTTGACCCTCCTTCAAACTTGAATTCACAAGATGATAACTAAAATACATGAATTACTCACCAAGGAACTTAATCTTCCAAACTCTAGTCAATTCTTGGACTTAATCTTCAAGATTTCCAAGCTTTGAGCCAAAGCCACCAATCCTCTCCCTCTTCTCTCTAAGGCTGACCCTCTCCTTCTCTCTTGAGTTAGTATCAGCCAAAATGATATAAGGGTGAGGAATTGATTATAATAAGGCCCCTATTTAGCCCCACTCAACACATTTATCATTATAAAATATTTGGGCACTTAATTCATCAATTTAATCGATTTAATCTGACCCGAATCAATTTTCAATTAAATTCCACCGTAGGCTCTAAAAATTACGCCAATCACAATGGCGCGATCAATTTCGGGTTCTGTGGCCGATGAGGCCCTCAATTTAATCTCCAAAGCAGAGAAATCAAACAGATATTCCTACGGTGAACAGGTAGAAATTCAAAACCACATATTTTCACATAATGGAACACAAAATCATAGATAAACGCATAATCACATCATATTAAGGACCGATTAACATATTACATACATGGGATCACAGAGGGTTAGGGTTTGAAACAAAAGAACTTGAAGCTTGAAGAATGTCTCCCATGGTGGCTTCTTCTTCTTCACCTCTTCCACCCTCCATGAGTAGCTAGGCTACTCTTTTTTAGGTTTTGATGAAACCCTAGCATGTAAAGGGATTTTTCTTAGGCTTTGATTGTGAAACGGTTTGAATAAATGTATGGATGTTTTAGAAGTTTATAATATTTTCCTTTTCATATCTTCAAGTGTTTTACTCTCTGTGATTCTTTAATACTTTTCATACATTAGTTTTCTTTGTGTTTGTGTCAAAGTATGAGACGAGTCATGCTACGAAAAACGGGTCGTGTTGCTACTATAGTTTGAGCAAATGACTAGTGCTACTTGGGATGATTCGTAGCTGTACGTTGAATGCAACAATCCTCTTGATCAATGTTTCAAACTTGTAGTTATGAAATTTGGATAGTTCAAACCGGATTGCAATTGATGGCCGATGTTAAGTCTTATTTATGTGTTAGTGTGAATTCTTTGCCTTAGGATTTTCTCAAAAATCAATATCTCAAACCCTATGTTTAATTGTCAATTTAATTTTTTTAATTTCATTTAATTTCGTTTAGTCATAATATTCCTCAATCTTTTTAATCGAAATTAATTTAGGAATTTAACCATTAAATTAGTCTAATTTTTTGTTTATCCCTATAGATCGATACTTGAACTTATCATTATTTAAAGAATTTGATATAATTTAATATTTATATTTGGTGTGTTATCATACTCCGACTACAATACAACACATATTCAAGGGTGTGTCTGTCATTAGATTTTCTGGGAGCTTTTTGTTGTTGCTGTTGTTGTTGTTGTTTTTTTTTTTTTTTTTTTTTTTTCATCTTTATTGATTTTTTTTAAAAAAAAATTAAAATGTTTTTTACTTTTATGCTTTATTTGACTAGAAGACAAGAGAAGTAAATGAATAAATAAAATTTTAAAAAAAAATCATTAAAGACAAAAAAAAAAAAGTCAAATTTTTTTTTAGTTATCTTACCAGACTTTTTTTTGGATTTCATTTTTTTTTTTATACACTAAGCAAACTTGAATAAAAAAAAATGGACACAAAAATAATTAAAAAAAAATACTAGACAAGAGTTTAGAAAAAAAAGGGCATGATTTAGACCCCCTTAAAACACCCACCCCCACAACCCTCACACACATGGAGGTTGGGGATTGGGTGAGAAGAAAAAAAAAAAAAAAGAAAGAAAAGTTGACCAATCAAAATTAAAAGGGTCAAGGGGTGACTCTCAAAGCGAGTCTCAACCTTTATTCGAAAAAAAAACACATGTGACTTTTTTCTTTTTGTTAATCCCAAACTGACGTTTAATATCTATTGCCTGACAACCAACCCAACAAAAAAAAAAACCTCATAATAGGAAAGAATCAATGGCACAAACAAATAGTCTAACATGACAGGAGGAGCCCTGGAGGATAAATTATCAAATTTATCTTTTCCAAGATTAATTCTCAGTTCCTAGTTAAAAATGTATTGGTTTTTTGATTAAATAAATCAAAAAAAATCTAAACACCCACTCATATAATTTTTTTTACTTTTTTATACGTTTTTTTGTAAAAAATTAAAAATTTAATTAAAATAATCTCTTCTCAGCGAATTATAAAAAAAGATTGAAGTAATTATTATTTACTAAATGAATGAATGTTTATAAATATTGTTAAACATCGATTACCACTATCTAGTTTTTGAGTTGAAAATGATTAATCATAATACTGCGGTCAACAATGGCACCAAAAAATATATATTAACAAATTAATGTATTATCTACTGAAAAAGATATAGTAGATAAGCTATATATGCAAGTCTAATTAGTTATTTGCTCTAAAAATATGAGAAGAATCACTACAACAAAAAACATACTTTAGTGCACTACACTAGTGGCATATTTTTAGAAAATATCACAAAAAATGATATTTACTGGCACGTTTTTGAAAAATGTCACAAAAACGACAATCTAAAAGCTCTAGTGACATTTCAATGAACAAGTGTCACAAAATTACAACAAAAACATACTTTAGTGGCACATACTAGTGGCATATTTTTAGAAAATGCCACAAAAATGATATTTAGTGGCACGTTTTTGAAAAATGCCACAAAACCGGACAAACATTAAAAGGCTCTAGTGACATTTCACGTGAACAAGTGTCACAACACTACAACAAAAACATAATTTTAGTACACCATACTAGTGGCATATTCTTAAAAAAGGTCACAAAAAAGAATATTTGGTGGACATTTTTTAGAAAAATGTCATAGAGCCACAAACATACAAGGCTCTAGTGGCATTTCAATTAAAAAAGTGTCACTTCACTACAACAAAAATGTCATCACAACAATTTACACTTTAGTGACACTACACTAGTAGCATGTTTTTAGAAAATGCCACAAAATAAAAATTGGCATTAAATATTTTTAGAAAAATGCCATAGAACCACAAAACACATATAAGGCTCTAGTGGCATTTTAATAAAGAAAATGTCACATCAATTTTATGACATTTTATAAAATAATGAAACAAAATTATGTTCGTGACATTTACCAAAGATGCCACTAAACTTTAGTTGCAATGACATTTTTTTAAAAATGTCAGGGCACTAGGTAGGTGCAAATTCTCTTTTATTGGCACTTAGTTGAAAAGTGTCATAAAACAAATATTTTATAGCATTTTGAGAAATGTCACTAAGCCAAAAACTTTTCAGTTATAATGACATTTTTTGAAAAACAAAAAAATGCCAATATATTTTTCTAAATTTTAAAATACAGTAAATGATTAAAAATAAATGAAATTAAACTCAATATACACACAGAAAAAAAACATAATCGGCGACTAAATTCTTGACCAAAAAAATTTGGTTGCTGAAAGTATAGCTTTCAGCAACCAAAACAGCATTAGTTTTGGTTGATTATATGGTTTTTAGTGACTAAAAAATTTTTAGTAGCCCAAAGTAAAGTTTTTTGGCGACTAAACAATTTTAGTAAAAGTCTACAATTGGCGACTAAAACTAAGTTTGGTCGCTGATTATATGGGTTTTACCGACAAAAAAATTTTAGTAGCCAAAAGTAAAGCTTTTTGGTGCCAAAAAAAATTTTAGTAGCCAAAAGTCTACAATTGGCAACTAAAAAATAAGTTTAGTCACCAAAAGTGGTCATTTTTAGCGCAGGAGAACTAAATCCTAAGGCGGGAATAAAAATTTTTGGTGACCAAAATTTTGGTAGCTGAAAGTGCATCTTCGACGACCAAATCCGATTTTTGTTGACAAAAGTTATGTTTTTTAGCAACTAAAAAACAATTAGTAGCCAAAAGTATAGAATTGGCGACTAAAAAATATTTTTAGTCACCAAAAGTGGTCTTTTTTTTATTTTGGTAGTAAATAGTTTATTTTACATAAATTATGTTCAATAAAATAATTATGTTTACACATATACTTTTATATTAATATGGATGTATGTACTATATAAATAATATATGTTGCATATATAATCATGTGGTGGTATAGAGGTGTAGTGGGAAGAGTGTGGTGTATAAGGTTTATGGTGCGGAAAGTTGGCAGTTCGAGTCTCTGCAAGAGCGAATCAAATTATTCTACAACGAATTATCGTCATGAATGGCACTTGATAGCGTCACGAATAGTGCTTACCATGACATTAAAGTGTCACTGAAAGGTTTTAGTCTTGATGGTGTAATGACACTTACAAGTGTCACTAACTCTTTTTTTAATGGCGCTTGATAGTGCCACAAATAATATCTACCATGACATTAAAATGTCATTGAAAGTTTTCAGCCATGATGGTGCAGTGGCACTTGCAAGTATCTACCGTGGCACTCGTATCTACCGTGGCACCGATAGAAGTGGCACTTGTTCAAAATGCCACAAGACCAAAAAATGTCATTAGAAGAATAGTTTTGTGGCACTTTCAAATGTCACTAAACTAAGAAAATGTTGTAGTGAATAATATTTATAGCTCATGCAATTAGTTCAATTTTTATTTGATACTATAAATTTAAATTTTGTTTAATATTTTTTCATCTTGTAAATTGTATACTACTAAACTGTAAAACAACATAACAATATTTTTATTTCTTCCTCCTTAATCTATGTAACTAAAATTTATTATATAGTTTTATTTTTTATATATGCAACGTAAATAAAAGAATTATAATTACTTAACATTTTTTGCCTAACTTTGTTTGTCCATTTTTATACACCAAGATGATATATACATATAATAACACTAATACGCACACCTTGTGGTCCTCAAGTTATAAACCCATTATGCTGCAGACATGAATTTTGAAAATAATATCTTTAATAGTTTGAAATTAAAATTAAAATTAAATTAGAACTTTCCAGAAGTTTCTTTTTGTTGTAGTTTCCTAATTTGATCTTAAGTCAAATTCTGGTAACTTTTCAATTGTGGTTTGACTTGACTTGGGGCATGAATTATGTCTTGATCATCAAGCAATCTTTTACTATAAATTGAGGGGTAATCATTTGAGGCAAACCAGTTGATTTTGGAGTAATAAAATTTTAGAGAAGTCATCCCAAAGTATATATTGGTATGGACATTTTCTTGATTCTTCTTTGAGTATAATTCCAATATTTAAGGGAGAATTAAGAAAATACCTATACCGATGATAATATACTAGAAGTACATGATCAGAATCCATCAAAACTCCATTGATGGTTATGAGGTATGAATGAATGCTTTGTTTCTTCATCAAGAAACCAAGTTTTAAAGAGAGTATACAAAGTTTTAAAGAGGAATTTACATGCACTGATAAAACAGATTGAATAGCTTACGAAGAAGCTTTGTTATAACTATGGACTTTTTTATGTTTTTCTTTTTGAGAAACTTCTTGATTGATTCTTTCATGTAGATATAAGCTTTGTTATAAATTTGTAGATATAAATTTACAGAAATGTATACGTAGCATAGCTTGCATGCTATCAGATCTTTAGGTTTCTGGAGACATGAAGAATAAATCTTAGAATCATAGAACTAGATGATAATTTCTGTAGTGTTGTTTTTTGTGCTGCCCACTATGTGCAGGCTTTGGATGTGATTCGCGTCTCCAATGTTGCCAGGCCTTATCCTTCTGAACACTACTTCTGAGGTTCTTTGAATTTATGGTACAAGAAATATGTGAAAGAAATTGGAATTCACTTCTATTTTTTTTTTTTTTTTAAATTAACTGGCTGGTCGATCCAAAATATACGAGAGAAATCAAAGATTTTACATGTAGTGATCATTTTTGTGTAAATATTTGATATAACGATGACATTATGTAACAATATTATATTCTTTTTCATTATAAAATTATAAAGATTCTCCTTTTATTCTAATCATGTAACAATATTATATTCTTTTTCATTATAAAATTATAAAGATTCTCCTTTTATTCTAATCTTGATTTGCTATGCATCTTGAGGTTTATTTGAGAATTAATTTTTTATAAAAAAATAGAAAGACGGAGTTTGATTTTCTTTTGGGCTAAAATTTCATCTTTTCAAATGTTATTCCACTTCTTGATTTACACCTTATACAAGGGCGAACTCAGGATTCGTCAATGGAGTGGGCTAATATTAAGGTAAAATTATACAATATATTTTAATTATAATCACATAAAAAAAAGAAGAGAACTTAATAATAACATAATCTAGATTAATATCTAAATTTATTGATTAGAAACAATCTAACTAAGTTGTGCTCGACGTGACTTTAAAGATTTAAATTCATCGATTACAGAATCTAGATCAATTTTTAAAAAGTATGAAAAACAATATGCTTTATCCTTTGAAGGAGAATACTCTAGCCAAGAAAATTGTTTAAACCAAATATGTTGAAATCGGCGATTCTGCTTTCCAAATGAAGACCTAGGATACTCAAGTTTAGGTTGATAATAAGGCCCCAAGTTCTCATAAGCTCGTCTAACCTCATCTCGTTGATTAACTGAATATTCACAAATTTTGCAAGCGTAAATCAATATCCAGTTCAATAGCAGTTGAATCAAATTCACTTGGTTTATTTGCTTGACGCATGGAAGGTGGCACATCAGAAAATGAGGTTTCAACAATATTGGATGTTGTACTACTAGATTTCTGTTTTGATTGATAGAATGAGAAAAGGGTTTTGCCTTTTTTGAGTGTGGAGGCTCCATTATTTATAACCTAAAAAAATATGTAAATTTTTTTAGCCCTATTTAATATTAAACTAGAGTATATCCAGAATAATTTTAAATATTAGGGTTTTTATATATATCCTCAATAATTTTTATTTAAGCTTTCATTATTTTTATATATGTCTAAAAAAAACTCCTTCAAAGTTCTAAAACTAAGAGTAATATAGAACATTGAACAAGGCAGCATCATAAAAAAAACTAAGAGCAATATAATATTTGTTGCATAAAGAAAAAATTTCAAAACCATAGTTAATCAAATCCATTTTCAACCAACGAAATAAAATAATTGGTTAATTACACTTACTAAAAATGTTAGGAAAGTGGAGCTGCTACAGGCTGTTAGAGACAACGGAAAGGGCTGCTGCCTATCTATTGGAAGATGTGAGGATTGTTTTGGAAGATTTGCTCTTTAAACAAATACAAACCTATTGGGATGCTGTAGACACCCTATTTTTGACCATCCTCAAGTTTTGGACGTCATCGTTTGAACACTTGATGGTTTTGTATACTTGTGTTCATTTTGAGTGCCTGAAGTTCTCGGCCGAGTGCCTTGCCTTTGAGCTTCTAAACCTGTCTGTTTTGTGCTTGGTTGTGGACCAAGAGCTTGTTGTTTCAAGTCTGGAGGAGAGGGTGGCCTGTCGGCCATCCCCACAGTCCATCGGCCATGGCTTGTGCCTGCCAGCCATCAGTGGTGGCCGGTTGGCTACATTGATGGCCGGTCAGCCACTAGTGATGGCCGACGACC
Organism: Camellia sinensis; assembly: GCF_004153795.1. Lineage (NCBI taxonomy): Eukaryota > Viridiplantae > Streptophyta > Magnoliopsida > Ericales > Theaceae > Camellia > Camellia sinensis. The sequence continues at coordinate 669,839 of NW_021025354.1, read as the reverse complement.
ATTTTTCTCATTTTTCAGATATTTGTTTGCTAGTTGTGCCAATTGTTGTTCATTGAAATGTATCTCCATACACGTGTAAGGAGGGATGAATACAAGCTTGATTCTTGATTTTCTATATATAGGGGGTGTCCTCCCCCATTTTGGGAGGTTAGAAATTTTGGATCAAAATTCTCTCTCTCTTTTTGTTTTGTGCCTTAAAGCCTTGTTTCTCTACACCTTTGCACACTAACCCTTAACCAAACTTGACCACCTTGGAGCTTAGGTCCCTAGGAGCCTAGTTTGAACTTTGGAAGGAGGTTTGAGCCTGAAATTGTGGCTGTTTTGTGCTGTGCTTCAAGAGGTATAAGACTTACCTTGTAGGCTTTGTTTTGGCTACTTGTTTTGCCATCTTTTTATACTCTTTTTGAGTTGATTTACAACTACAAAAAAACTCTCATTTTTAGCCTTAATATGATGGTTTGAGGTCATTTTGTGTAAAAGGGTAGTCCACTCCCTCTTGTTGCTTTATTGTGTAAGCTTTTGTACTATCTTTTAGCATATTCACATCAAACTTTTTGGCTCTTTAAACCACTAAAATTCAGCGTTATTTCAGTGGTAAAAAATTAGTTTTGAAGTCCAAAATTGGAGGGGGTAGCCCCCCCTCCTTGTGCCTTGTTTGCAAGCCTAGATAGCTTAACATGTGAGCATGTTTTTTTAGCATTTTGTACCTTAATCTCAGCATGTTTTAGCCATTGTTTTGACCTATTTTGGCTCTATTTTGGGTTGGTCAATTCAGTTGAGGCTTGTATTGTGTGATTGTAATGCAATTTCTTTCATGAACTTAATGTTTTAAGCTTTTAAACATGATTTGCATAAGTTGCTTGCATGTTTTAGTCATTTTGCACTCCATTTTAGCACTGAAATCTCTACAACCTTCCTCTATTCTTCACTCTTTCATTTGTTTTGAAAGTGACTTTGAACCCATTGTTGGCTTGAGTGTGGAATTGAGACCCTCATGCCTAATGGTTTAATTTCTTCGGGAGTTCATTACCAACAGCATGAGGCCTCTTTCATGTTCAAGGTACTTGTGGTTTAAGCCCTCTTTTCATTAGAGGACTCACCTTTTGGACTAATCAATTAAAGAATGGATTGCTAATCTAAAATGAGTAAATAAAACATGACAAGTAAAAGAGGCAAGATAAGCATCTTTCATGTTGCATTGCATGTATTCGGATTGGACGTTAATTCGAACACAAGAAAAATGGGACGTTTCATACTCAAAGTGATGAAACGTGCCACTTTTCTTGGTCACCATCACCCTTGATCATAAATGATAGGGTTATGGTTTTGATTGAGTCTTGTTTTGCACGCATTAAGCTTGTACGAGCTTGGTTCTTTGGCCATCATGCATGAAAATGCTTGGTTGATGGTTTGAGAGTCAAGAGCTATACTTCTTTGAACTTGTGTGATGATAAGGAGGGTAGCAGTACATACACTCCTTGAGAATACACTGTTTTGCCTCTGTTTGCTCTCTGTTGCAGCAAAAAAGGGAAGTTCAGGGAAGGGGTGGCCGACCGGCCACCAGTGGTGGCCGACTGGCCAACAATGGTAGTCGACAACCACCATTGGTAGCCGACCGGCCAGAAATGAAATTTTGCACAAGTGGGTTCCTGAGTTGGAGCAAAGAGGTTCTGGAAGTTGGCAGCACTGTTGGTGTTCAAGCGAGTGCGAACAGAGGTGTCCGATGGCAAGGCGGTGGATTTTTAGGAGGAAGCCAACCGAGCATGCATGCTTCCCTCGCCCTCGAGGCCATTTAATTGCTTTAATTAGTTAGCGTAGCTAATTATTCAATTCAAGTGTTGTAATTAATTAGCTTAGATAGTTAATTAGTTTAATTGCTTTAATTAGCTTATCATAGCTAGTTATTTACTTTGGTTTGTAATAATTAGTTAACTAGAATAGTTAATTGATTTTGTGTTGTAATAATTAGCTTAGCTTATTCATTCGGACCCTCCTTCGCGGGGGCATAATGTTGTAATAAGTGTGCGTGTGTGTGTGTGCATGTCTTCCGACTTCACGTCTTTCTCCCTTTTATTTCATCGCTTTTGATGGTTAGATTAGGGATCATATTTCAAATTAGAATACCTTATGCTTGCATGATTGCATTCATTCATTCGTCTTGCATGCACCAAGGCTCGGCGCATCATTTAAACTGCATTGTCAATTCAATACTTCTTTGAATACGTGTTTCGAAGCATGCTATCAAAGTGTTGCAAATGCCATATTAGTAGCCAAGCCTATTAATTGCATTATTGCATGTGTTACATTAGGCATCTTGTATAGTTAGGATCATGCATATTTCTAACTAGTTTTTATTTTGGCTTGGCGTACTCAGTGAGTTTTATGCTTTAGCATACTTGCATGATTGTGATTGCCATATTTCCATGTTTCGCATGCTTGCCATGAGGCTATATGCTTAAATGCTTAACTACATGAATGCCTGTGGATGAAGGCTTGTTGTTTGAATTCGAACAGTTCAATGAATATATGTTTTAAGCCCACTTTGCGAAGTGGCAAATCATGTTTTAAAGCCCACTTGAGGTGGCAAATCCGTATCTTTTCAAGCCCACTTGAATGTGGCAAATTCAAATCATTTTCAAAAGCAAACATGAGTTGAGTTGTTCCAATTCTCGCGATTTTAGTCTATACTTCCTTGTGTGCGTCACATAGTAAAGTTAGCTAATAATCAGAACAAGAGCACATAAGGTTTTTAAAATCTCATATCATGATTAGTAGAGGCTGATCTTTGATCGGACGAGCGGGGGTGCTCATTTCATGACCTTTTCCCCTCGTACCCAAGTTCTCGAGCCGAGGCAACTTTGATGATGACGAATACGTGGCCTTTGGCATGAGTTAGGATTTCCTAAATTTTCCCAAAACAAAATATTTAGGTGACGACTCTGTATCTGGCAAAGTAGTCCAATTTTGGCATTATTTGATTTAAAATCGATTTTCCAAAAAGATTTGTCGAATTTGGGCTCTTTAGTGATTATTAGTTTCACATTGTACTTTGTGAGACTAGATTCAGAACCGCAGGAGTCCGAACTATGAGGCCTTCTTTTCAAATCTTTTCTGAAAGGCAGGGCACAGAAAAAGGCGACCCCACAGATGCCTATTTATCTTTTTGAGTAAGTATTAGGTTGCTATTAGGCTGCCTATCTAAAAAACAAACAAACAAACAAAATTGTTAGCCCTTATTTGGGGCGGGACTGGGTTGGGAATTTTTTTTTTTTACAGACTTTTTAAATTTTGGGCTAGGTTGCAGCCACCTATGCTCAGCAATCCGCCCTTGACCCTATATATTATTTCTTAAAATTTTAATATAACAACGATGAATCATGTCATTAGATTAATGCTTACTAGTTTGAAGAATCACTAATACTTGCTCTAGCCACATTGAATAATTTCTCATATATATATATATATGTGTGTATCTATATATTTGTGGCAATGTGTCGTTACACTAGAAAAGAATGATAATCACGCTCGTGCATCCAATCTGTTAAAATCGTATCGATTCACATCAACTTGCACTGCTCTAACCACCAACCGCAGTTTAAACTTTAAAATTTATAATCCAGTAACCGAACCACTGCTTCGCTATAGTTAATACATGTAGGGGGGTTCGAGGTTAGGAAGGTGATTAGAGAGGCAAAACTATGCTAATGGTCCAACAATGGTGAAATGATTGGAGGATCAACTGTCTGGGAGGTTGGAGAGTGAGTAGCTAGGTGAGAGTGAAACACGTAACTCAAGAAGAAATCTATGGCAGTGCCAAAATGGGCAACATCTCCCCCAAATCCCTCTTCTTGAACCTTGGGAAATAGGTCCTATTTATAGGTTTTTCCTTAATACCAAGAGGACACCAAGTGGCCAAATAGAGAAAGGACATGTGTCCCAGAGGATCAGATGGAATATTTTGTCTTGAGCCACCAGGTTGAAGGTGCCATGTGTCCCTCTGCATATACTGTGTACTATCTGTTTGCCTCAGCAAGTGTAGTTGCGACGGGAGTGTTTGGCGCTGCAACTCCCTTTTGAGCCTCAGCAAGTGCAGTTGCGGCGATAGTGTTTGCCGGTACACTTGCCTTCTCAACTCGAACCTCAGTAAGTACACTTGCAGCAGTAAACCTTGCTGCTGCACTTGCCTTCTCAATTCTACTTGGCCAGTACATGCATTCTCAGGACTCTATTAGTCTTCTATCAACTATGTTCGTGCTTACCTTGATGAAGCCTCCACCTTTAGTCACCTAACCACAAACTTCCCAACTTCCAGGGTGAAGGCCAAAGCCAAGCCTATTATCAGCCATGTTGTACCTTAGTACCAAGTCCAAGGGGGCTTCCTTAGTCTTGCCTGTGAGACTAAGGCAGGTTCGTGACCTAGGTAAATGGAAAGGGAGTCCCTTGCACTCGGGTTGCCCTGTTTCCATCTTCGCAGGGTTACTGCGGCAAACTGGTATCTCTGGGCCTGCTATCAGCTTCAACCAATAAGTCTTGGGGCCTGCTATCAACGCTAGGCTAGTAATTCCTTGGGGCCTGCTATCAACGCCAAGCATTAGCCTCTACTTGTAGAGGGGAAGCTTTTCCTAAAGGTTGCTATCATCTTGGCGGGATGTTCCCTCTGCAAGTTGGTTGCGGCAGCTGTAGTTGCTGCGGCAGTCATTTCCCGCGGCAAGTTCAAATGGCAAAATTGACAATATTGAAGATGGTGGTGCCGACAAAGTGCCCTTGCAACTTGGGCACTGCAAGTAATGCCTCTGTAACTTAGTTGCTTTGGTTCTCTCATTCCCTCAACAACTCTAGGTATCGGCAGAACTGACAATACTTGGAATGACGGTGGCACTGACATTACTTGGAATGGCGGCACTGAGACAAAGTGCCTTCGCAACTTGGCCGTCGCAAGTGTCACCTCTGCAACTTAGTTGCTTCGGTTTTCTCTTTCCCTCAACAACTTCAGATGGCGACTAAACCGACATTATTGGGAAATGACTGCGTCGGTTTTCTGCAGAGTCATAATGGCTCAGAAAATGTGCCTTTTGCCTGACAGTCATGATGGGCCTAGGGAGCCGTGTTGGTGCCTTTTTGCCGCTTTCTCTATAAATAACGCCTCTTGGGTCTACTGGTCCCCCACTTCCGCCACAATAAACTTTCTTGTCTCCTTGTCTTCTTCTCTCTCTGGCCGTTACCTTCCAAAGTTTTCTTCTCTTTCTTTATTCTCTTTCATGGTTACCACCAAGTTTCTAACCGACAGGGTTGTCCTACCCAGTACTGAGTTGAGGAGGGCCCCATACTTTAGGGGGCTTGCTGACCCGTTCTGGAAAGTCATTGATTCCTTTGTTCTTGATGCCCATCCTTTAGAAGAGCCTTTACTCCTTTTTGGTGAGGCCTCCCTAGACGACGCTGACATGGTGAACCCAGTCTCTATGTTGCGGTTCCGAGTGGAGCGTGGTGATTTTCCCCATTCATACATTTATTACCGCACTCACTCGGGTCCTCCAGCAGACTAGTCCCTCTAGGTTGATGATATCATTACAGATGATGGCTTCAAGCAGTGCTTGAGGGATGTTCATCTCTTCAATGCACCATTTTGATCTCAAGGGAGTTATTTGTGTGCAAGGTACAGACCAATACTATACAATTGTTTCCCACTGGAGCCTCAACACTCACACCTTCGTGCTGGGTTGGGGGGAGATAGCCCCAACCCTTGAAGACATCGATGTTCTCCTTCGGTTGAGCACCTGTAGGGACTTCCCTTTTGATCCCGTGTCCCTGACTACTGCGGAACAAACTGTTGTCACTGCTCTTTAAGGTGCCTTTCGAGAGGTACAAAAGCATGGCTCTTGGTACGATCTAATACGATTGTTTCTCGCTGGAGTCGCGACACTCACACCTTTGTGTTGGCTTGGGGGGAGATAGCCCTAACCCTTGAAAACGTCATTGTTTTTCTTTGGTTGAGCACCACTTCCCAAATCGGTGCATCAGTGTGCATGACCCGCTCCCGCTTGAGGGCTGTCCAAGAGGCAACAACATCAATTGCTGAGGCTTGTGCCTCACCAAGTAGGAAGAGACTCCAGAAGATATCCATACTTAGAAATATTCTTTATTTTTCATACTTTTTTGGGATTTTTATCTTTACTTTAGTAATCACATGATCTTTTTCCTTTCAGGGCCCATCGGCCATGCCACCTTCGGGCCCCGAAGGTTCTTCTACTACTATCGGAATTTCCTCAGATTCAGATGACGACGACAACCTTCTCATTGCTTCAAGGGTCACATGACTCATAACCCGCAGAATGGTACTTCTAGATGTTGAAGAAGAATCAAGTGCTGAGGCTGAACCAACTACTGAGGTTGAGCCAGTTGTTGAGGCTGAACTAGTTGTTGAGGCCACAGAAAATGAACAAGTCCCTCCTGCTGTGGAAGTTGCAGCGGGTGATATAGTTACTGAGGGTGCAGAACCTCCAAACCCTGCTGATTCTGTTCATTCTGACCGTTTCTCCGTTGACGTAGATGATTTTGTTCCCGAGACTCTAAGAGAAGAGTGTGGCGCAAGAGAGCCATTAGAAGTTGCACCACCCCCCTTGGCAGCTGTATCTGAGGGTTCTTTCCAGTCCATTGAGTCTCCATTGGTTCAACAGACCCCACTTTCCAATGTTCAAGTTGTTGAGGGAGGTGCAGATGTAGCGGCTATTCCTAATGTGGGCCTCCCAAACTTGGCCCAACTTGCAGAGGTAGCTGTCATCCTAGCCACTCATGGTGCTATTGTTGCTGCTGATGCTTTTGACCTAGTTGCCTGTAACGTCCCAATTTTTATACCCAAATGATAATATAATAACCATGGTTCTTTAAAGTAAAACTGAAAATAAATCTCCACACTTGCATTACATGATACAAATAGTCTTCAGGCGATAATACATTCACTTCAACTCTGATAATCCCTAGGTCAGTGTCTGCAAGTAGACTATACAAGTACTACAAAATTGTCACTTTTACCGGTATTAACTGGAAGGCTCGACACCTATCCGTGCGGGTTTTCGGTCTTTCACGCCGAACTCTCAAGCCAACTTATTCAATATCATCTACACCACCTATGAAGACTTACCAACGTATTTACTCCAAAACAATTCCATGAAAACTTGTTTCTCAACATTCTTTTCTCAATGCAAGTTTTCAAATCAACTTTCAAAGTTTAATGTAATCGAATGAATTAATATGCCAATTTCACAAGATGAAAATAAATACTTTTATTCCAATTCATCATCCAAGAAATAACACAATTCCTTCTTTTCAAGTATCCTTAACAATTAGTCATTTCAAGACTATTTCAACGTTTTGAACTAAAATTTCCAAAATGAACAACAATTCTCATATTCTATGAAATTCATCATTTATATAAATATAAATAAGAAAATTTCCAAACATCCATTTATTTTGACACATAAAATAAATATAACAATATCATTCATGGATTTTCAATCTCTTTTAAAAATCCTCAATTTCTAGGTTTTCTCACCAAAACTATACAACTCAAATCTTTTGAAAGAAAACTTTCCAAAATCATTTTTTTGTTCAATCAATGAAGATCAAAACCCAAAAGATCATTTTAAAAAAACAAGAGACAAACCTACTTTCAAAATCGCTCAACTTCTTGAATCAACAATCAATTTTCAAAAGCTATCAAAGGATGATTTCGAAAATCATCTAGATCTTGCAAAAATATATATGTAACTCAAAGAAAATCCCTACCTCAAGTTTGAAGAAGAGCAGAGATGAAACCCCAAAATCAATGATGCCTAAACTCGATCTTCACCTCACACAACGAAGCCCTCGAGATGATAACCCACTTTGATGAGGAAACAATGGCAAAACTCAAATGGATCTTGAGAAATCAAGGTTTTTTTTTTTTTTTTTTTAATCTAGTTTGTGTAGAGCAATGTAGAGAGAAGGGAGAGGAAATATTTTTTAGAGAGAGAGAGATATACAAAAGTGATCTGAAATATCAGATTCATGAACTGATATAACATGGTCCGCTCGAGCATGGAAAGCCCTACTCGAGTGTCAAATACGCCTTCCCAGTACTTTTGCAGATAGGTCAAACTTCTGGAACCAAATATTCTCCACTCGAGCGCATAAACGGCCGCTCGAGCAGACAAGTAACTTCGAATGCATTTTGCATTTTTTCTTCGGGGGTGCTGCTCCTCGACCCCACCAGGGCGTTGCTCCCTGGACCCCCGTGAGCTAACCGGGCAGCTCGATCCCCGACATATTCAGCGAAGTGGCAAAACATGAAAGATATGCTACAACTCGATACAAATATGAGACATTACCTGTTCCAAACACACCGTTACAACCCGATAACCAAAATAAAGGAAATACAGGGAACTAAGATACACGTAACACCATTCAAAACCATAGCAACTCGAGCCCGAAACACCACAAACAGACAGGTCAAAACCGGGATCGTTATATTGCCTCAGCAACTTCTGAACAGCTCGCTGATCTATACCCCACTCACTTCGCTGAGGTGCTAGCTAATCTTGGGGGATCCAGAGACTTTTATGTGGGCATGGACACCACTGTTGTGCCAGATCTGAATGTTGAGGACTACCATATGGACGACATCTTTTCAGAGTGACATGATGGTACAGACAACTTTGGCCTTTCTCGCAAGGTCAATTCGCCCGGTTGCCTCCCAGCATCTACTCATTCCAATGTCGTTGGACATTCATCTTCAGGGGAGGTGAGTCACCTTCAGACCTTTGGTCGTTCTGCCAGTCTCCCCCTAGTAATTGAAGTTGGCCGCGGTGCAAGAAAGTTCCCTCAATCCTTAGGGAAAGTTTATTTTCTAAGTTATTGGGTCTCCTCCGAAGCTATTCACACTCTTGCCCGCATCTTGGTGCTACACCCTGGCACCTTTACTACTTTTAACGTTCCGGGCTCTATGGTACAGACAGTACTACTAAAGTCACTTGCTAGTTTCATTCGTGACCTTGCTACTAAGAAGATTCTGACAACTCTGAGCAAGTTCATGAAAAGTGCTGAGGCCACTCTGAGCGGCTTTGAGAGGAATGGTTTGGACCTATCGTGGATGAGGGATAGGCGTTAGGCAGTCAATGGCTTCCTTAAGCATGCAGACAATGTGGCGATGATTGTATCCATTGAGAAGACTATCAAAGAGTATGAGGGTGCCTTGGAGCAACATCGGCAGAACCTAGCTCGGTTCAAAGAAAAAGACTTTGCACTAGTTTCTCAATTGCCTCAGGATGTGACCCTGATGGACTCCCTCATGAAGGGCTTGATTTGATGTATCATGGCTTTGTTATGACTCTTTTTCTTTGCATTTTTGCTATCTTTTTCTTTCTCCTTTGCCTTTTGAACATTGTAATCATGCTATGGAAAACTTTGATGTTTATGAGAAGTAAAGATATTGAGCCTTACTTCATTGCCCTTTTTTTTTTTCATTGTCTTTACATATCTTCTAAGACTGAACAAAACTCTTGCTATGAACAGAACTTCGCTATAACTAGGTTTTTACAAGGATAAAATTTCACAAGTATGGAAAAATTTCCTCACACTAAGTTCTTACAAGAGTAATAGGTTTACTAAGTGTATGACACTTTCTTTGCACTTTGCTTTGGAAGTATTAACAAAAAAACTTACAACTCTTTTTCTGAACAAAAGAAATTAAGGAAAATACTCCTTTACATACAACATAGGGCTAGTTCTAAACCCATCATTTATTCTTATCAACTTGTAATACCTACTACTACTTGCCTTAGCAACTTTGTAGGGGCCTTCCCATTTTGGTGAGAACTTGGGGATTGGTTGCCTCCGCATGATTGCGTCCACTGTTTTCCATACCAAGTCCCTCTCATTGAACTCTTTGTGTTGAATAGATTGATTATAGGTGCAAGCTATGGATTGATGATACTTTTCCATCACTCACGAGGCCCGATCTCTTCTTTCTTCAGCTACTTCTATGTCATTCTTCTTGCTGTCTAGGACTAAGTGTGCTGACATGGCCATTCTTGCTGAGGGTACTGCCAACTCAACTGGTAACACAGCTTCAGACTCATATACTAGGGAAAATGGGGTTGCCCGAGTTGGCTTTCTCTTTGACGTTCTATATGCCCAGAGTGCTACGGGGAGTTGCTTGGACCATGTGCCCCCTACTTCATCCATCATTTTACTCAGTATTCGGATGAGTGTTTTGTTGGTTGCCTTAGCTTGTCCGTTCCCTTACGGGTAATATGGGATAGACTTGTGGTGCTTGATCTAATAAGCATCCAACAATCTTCCCACATGGCGGTTCACAAAGGGGGTCCCATTATCAGACAATATCACATTGGGTATGTCAAACCTACAGATTATGTTTTCTTTGATAAAATTGGCCACTTCTACCCCATCTACCTTCTTCATTGGTATAGCCTCTACCCACTTGTTACTAACTTCAGTCGCTGCAAGTATCTATCTGTGGCCTTTGGATTACTGTGCTATAAGACCTACTAGGTCAAATGCCCAAGTATGAAACAGGTAAGGAGCCTTGATGTTGTGTAGTTCAACCGCCGGTGTGTGTATCAAGCTCCCAAACTTCTAGCAGGATTGGTATCTCCTTACAAAGTGCCTGTTTGGCAGAGCTTAATTACAGCTTATTTCAGCTTTTAGCTTAATTTAAGCTATTTTGATGTGTTTAGTTTAGCTTATAGCTTATAGCGTATAGCTTTTTGGAAGTCAGAAATCAGCTTATTCTTTGAGTGGGGGCAGGAGATGCTTTAAGAATAAGCTGGAAATCAGCTTAAGTCGAAAGTTATAAGCTATAAGCTGTTGAGGCATAAGCTATAAGCACTTTCCCACAGCTCTACCAAACAGGACCAAAGTTTTTAGCATCTTCTTCCATTGCCAGTAGTAGCCGAGGTGAATAAGGTGCCCATACAATCGCTGCGCTCCTTGGTGTTCTGCTTTGTGGGCTTCTCTCAGCACTTCATTTGTGTCGTCCTTTGTAAACACGCCAAAGGTTTCCCTTCAAAGCTTCTGTGGCATAACTTGCCTTAGTCAAAGAAGAAGCCGAAGGCCCGCCTCTTAACTTTAATTGCATCGATTTTGTTCTCAGGCAATGTGTCATTTCCAAGATAGTCAATATATGGCTTCCTCCATTTCTCACTACTTAAGAAATGGGATTCTTCCTCTTTAGGATGTGACTGACATTCTGCACATTGCCTCTATAACTCAGTGCTATCCTTTTCCATCTCTGGCCAGTAATACCCTTACCTTTACATCCTTCGGTATAGACTGATATCTCCATCTCCACATGACTTAGCATGAATCTCCTTAAGTTTGTAAGTTGCTTCTTGTTTGCCGACGCACCTTGCTAATAGGTTGTTGGGACCATGAAAATATAACTCTCCTTTGAGGAGCATGAATGATGCAAGTTCTGTTGGTCTGATTGTTTCCTAGCCTGGTTTCAGTTGCTGGATTATATCTGCTTTCCATCCCTCAGCATCTTGCTTTGTATGTTCTTCAGCTAACACTACTGGTGTTGTTCTTTTCTCAATGATGATGGCTATACTATTATCTGGTATATCCACCTTTGCACCCAATGTAACGAAGGCATCGGGGAAATGATTGTGTGTTCGAGGGGTATACTGGATTTGGACATCATCAAATTGAGTAAGCAACTTTTGAACTATAGTGCGATATGGGTCCAACAGAGGCTCCTTCAAGGTGAAATCACCCATTGTTTGCTTGACAACTAGCTTAGAGTCGCCCCAAATTTTTAACTTGCAGAGGCCTTTCTTTTGAGCAACAATTAGACCCAGTATTAACACCTCGTATTCGGCCTCGTTGTTTGAACATTCAAAGTCAAGCTTATATGATAGATGAAACTTTTCTCCTTCTTGACTGGTTAGTGTTATGCCAGCTCCACCTTTCCCAGCTACAGAAGCTCCATCAAATTTTAAGTCCCAATAAGTCTCAATTGCAGCTGCTGAGACGTGAACCTCACCTGGTAGAGGTACCTCTGCAGGTTCATGTTCACCAGATGGGAATTGTGGTAGTAAGTCTATGAGTTCTTGGCTCTTAATAGCCTTGGGAGTAACGCAAGTGATGTCATATTCTGCTAGAGCCAAAAGCCATCTTACCATTCTTCTAGTCAGAGCGGGCTTGCTCAGCAAGTAGCGGACTGGATCACTCTTGGTCACAACTAGATCGAGTGTGCCAAAAAATGGTGGCACAACTTCTGTGCTGTGAAGATTAAGGCTAAACAATGCCTCTCAATCGGGGTGTACTGTGATTCAATGCCATTGACTTTGCGGCTGATATAATAGACTAGTTTCTTAACACCATCTGTGTCCTGGACAGGTAGAGCTCCAATAGACCGGGGTGTAGAGGTCAAGTACAGTAGCAGAGGTTTTGTAGGTTTTGGGGCAATCATTGTAAGTGGAGCGGTAAGTGTTTTCTTCACCATATCAAATGCTTGTTGGTGTTCTTGCAACCATTCAAACTTGTGATTCCCTTTCAGTAGTGTCCCAAAAGGAAAAGGTTATTTCAGCAAGGGCTGGAATGAACCTCCTGAGGTATGACACTTTACTTAGGAATTTCTTCAAGGCCTTTTGAGAATGTGGCGGTGGCATCTCCATGATTGACTTAATCTTATCCCCATCTACTTCAATCCCCCGTTGGTGTACCAAAAAGTCAAGGAACTTGCCTGCGGTAACTCCAAAGGCACACTTGAGAGGGTTCATTTTTAAGCAAATTTTTTGACAATGCTAAAAAACTTTTTCCAAGTCGCAAAGGTGCCGATTTGCTTTGGTAGACTTTACCACCAGATCATCTACATATACTTCCACTTCATGATGTAACATGTCATGAAACACTGCAGTCATAGCCTGTTGATAGGTTGCCCCCACTTTTTTCAAACCGAATGGCTTCACTGTATAGAAAAAATTTCCTAAAGGCGTTCTAAAAGCTGTCTTTTCTGCATCTTTTGGTGCCATTTTGATCTGGTTATAACTACTAAACCCGTCCATGAAGGAGAACATCTGATGGCCCATGATAGAATCGACAAGTGTGTCAATATAGGGCAATGACAACTCATCTGTTGGGCAAGCTTTGTTTAAGTCGAAAAAGTCTACGCAGACCTTGATTTGGTTGTTCTTATTTTTCATAAGCACAATATTTGCTAGCCAAGTTGGGTACTGTATAGGCTTAATGAACTTGGCCCTCTGTAACTCTTCGATCTCTTCTTTAATCTTTGCCTCAAGATCAGAGTGATACTTTCGAACATGCTGTTTTATTAGCTTAGAGTTGGGAAAAGTGTCCAGGTGATGGGTGAAAAGAGATGGGTCAAGACCAAGCATCTCATCGTATGTCCAAGTAAAGAAATCACTGTACCGCTTCAGTAGTGTTATCAATTTTGCCCTAGCTATTGAAGCCATTGTATCGGTGATAAACACGGGCTTGCTCTGTCCTGGTAAGTCGCTGAGGTTGACTTCAGTAAGTACCTCCTGCTGCAGTTTGGATCTATCTTGCATGCATTCAGGGGCGGGCTCAATCGTCTCTACCAACCCTTCTTGGGACTCATCATCATCATATTTATTTGCCTTGGGGCCATTCTTCCAAGGTATGAAGTCTGGCCCCCAGGACCGTCATAGGTAGTAAACTGTCTTGTTGCCCTCGCGCACCTTAACAATCTTGGGTGGAGGACTTATGGACTTGCTGCTCTTTTTTTGCCCACTGCTTTCTAGAGCAGCCTCTACATCTCGAATGTCTTCCCACTTCGGCAATTTTACCCCTGTAACCTTACCAGTCCTTGAAGTTTCATCTGTTGACAGCTCAATAAAGACAACTGCATCAGAATAGTGTGCCTCTTCTACTCCAAATGGTTTTTCAAACTCATTTATGGTCACTGTGAGCTTTCCCAACTTTGCCTTTACGCATTGGTGATAACTAGACAGGATAACCCCATATCGGTGCATCCAAGCTTTGCCAAGTATCATGTGGTAATTTGTGTCAGCTTCGATCACATGGAACTTGGTCGCGGAACGGATTCCGCCAATTGCTAAGTCCACTACAACATGGCCCTTAGTAACTTTTTTCTCGCCACCAAAACCTATCACGGTAATGGGTTGGCGGACCATTTTAGACTCTGGGATACTAGCCTTTGTAGAGATCCTAATTTTTGGTAATTACACTTGAAACCCTAAGTCTTAGGTAAATTGCATTTTAGTCCCAAATTTCATAAAATTTTACAAAATGGTCCAATAAAGAATAATTTTTTTGTAGTTTATTTTATATTATAATTAAATCCTAGAACACCACTTTTATAATTGGAAATACCCTAAAACTTGATTTTTATTTATTTACCTCCTAGTTTATGAATTAATTCATACATTTTATTTTTATTTTTATTTTTGTTTTTGTTGTTCTTTCATTAATTATTTATTTGAATATTTATTATTTATTTGAATAGAATATTATTATTTATTTAAATATGTACATCGGTATTATAAATAATATTTTGGTGGAAAATTGGTTGAAAAACAAAATAAAAAAATATCTAGATATTTATGCCTACTTTAGTCATTAAGATAATTTTCTTAGCCATTAAGGAACAATAATTGAGTAAGTGTAAAATTGTCTTTTCAACCTAAATCCCTTGCCTATAAATTGAGAACATTTTTCACATTCCCTAATAATTGAGTAAGTGTAAAATTGTATTTTCAACCTAAATCCCTTGCCTATAAATTGAGAACATTTTCTACATTTCCTACACATATTTTCAGCAGCCAAGGAAAGGGTGAGAGGAGGAAATTGTGAACTATAAGGAAGTGAAGAAGAAGAAGAAGAAGGAAGAAAAGTTGTTTTCTTGAGTTAATGTAAGAACACACCCCTTCCATGTCTTCTCCAATTCTTTCACCCATCTCATCCTATTGTCTAGATGCCCTCTTGTGTTGCATATTAATGGTAAAAAGGGTTTTTGATGTGTATGAAAGTGTGGGTTTGATTTAGTGACTTTGCCTTACAAATTGTCAAATTATGCACTGCTGCAACTTCTCTAATTTAAAAGAAATATCAAATTTATTTATTTCTCAAATTTGAATTTAATATAGGATATTTGGTGTGTTTAGAGCTTGTGATAATTTTATTAGCCCCTCCTTGTGTGATTTTAAGGCTTGAATATTTGCCTTGTTTGGTAGGGCTTATTTCAGCTTTTAGCTTAATTTAAGCTATTTTGATGTGTGTGGTTCAGCTTAACAATACAGCTTATAGTTTTTTGTAAATCAAAAATCAAGTTGTTTTCTTGAGTTAATGTAAGAACACACCCCTTCCATGTCTTCTCCAATTCTTTCACCCATCTCATCCTATTGTCTAGATGCCCTCTTGTGTTGCATATTAATGGTAAAAAGGGTTTTTGATGTGTATGAAAGTGTGGGTTTGATTTAGTGACTTTGCCTTACAAATTGTCAAATTATGCACTGCTGCAACTTCTCTAATTTAAAAGAAATATCAAATTTATTTATTTCTCAAATTTGAATTTAATATAGGATATTTGGTGTGTTTAGAGCTTGTGATAATTTTATTAGCCCCTCCTTGTGTGATTTTAAGGCTTGAATATTTGCCTTGTTTGGTAGGGCTTATTTCAGCTTTTAGCTTAATTTAAGCTATTTTGATGTGTTTGGTTCAGCTTAACAATACAGCTTATAGTTTTTTGTAAGTCAAAAATCAACTTATTCTTTGAGTGGGGGAGGAGAAGCTTAATTTATAAGTAAAAAATCAGCTTATGTTCATAGTTATAAGATATAAGCTGTTAAGGTGTGAGCTATAATCACTTTCCCACAACTCAACCAAACGGGGCCATTGTGTTTAAAAATCTGGTCTTGAGTCTCTGAAAAACATTCCACTTCTTTCAATTTTATAAAATTCTAGAAAAATCATCTCATGTGGTTTATTTTGTCAAAATTTAGAATTCTGAGTCCTCTTTCCAATAGAATTTATTTGGCTGAAAATCATCAGGTAGATTGAGAGGAAAGCTAGTTTTCCCAAAGGGTGACAAATCTGGACAGATTTTCGAATATAGCTTGTGAATGAATTTTTGAGGTGTTGTGCAAATTCTGAGAATTGGAACTAAAACTAGACAAGTTGATTATTGTTTCTGTGCAATTTCAGCCCCTAATTTGACCGAGAAGTATTGTTACCAAAGTATTCTTGTCAGCCCTGCATAACTGAATAGTGCTGAAAATGGTGTTTTATTGCGTTATTTGTCTCCAAGTATTTCAAAGTATGCCTAATGTTGTTTGCTTTCCTTACCGTACTTATGTATGATTATCATGGGCTATATTTCCTCTCTTATGCTTGTCTCATGCTTTTTTATATTACCGAATTACCAAATATGACTAACTTGCTTGGCAAAAGATCTAATAAACAGGAAATGATAAGGGGTTGGCAATGGGTGACGTTCACATTAGTGTTGTGGAGTAATTTATACATATCAATGACATGAATTATGATGGGATTAAAACCAAATGAGTTAAGTCTTGTGTAAGCGGTCTAAGCGAGCTCCTAGGTTGACACGGATGTATTCAGACTCTATGCGGTGGTTTTAGGGTGTAAGCGAGTCCTTTGGTATGGTATGTGCAGGGTGTAAGTGAGCCTGAGGCACGATTTGGGTGTAAGTGAACCCACTTGTTTGGCCGTCCCTTTTGAGGTCCATCAATGTCACTGACCGGTAAATAACCGGGAGGTGGGCATAGGTGGTAAGGTCTGCAAAGCAGCAAAAGGAGGAGTTTTGAATAGCCCGATGCTCAATCCTTGTGGTTGGGTAGAAGGATCTCTTTGGGAGATTCTAGATGTTTTGTCTAACTACTAATTCATATAACTATTGTATGTTATGTTACCCAATTTGTTTTGTGTATGGTTGATTGGTTGATAGAAGATATGGGGGTGTGTGTGTTTTTACTAGGCATTCCAATCTCATGGCATGTCATGCCAGGTGATGAAGCAGTTTACAATGGTGAAGGTTATTTCGAAGGAAAATAAGATGAAGTGTTGGAGCTATGGTTCATTTGAAGACTTAGACTAGTTGTTTTTTTTTTCCTTTTGACTTTTGATTTGGCAATGTTTTGGCAATCCTGTAATGGAACATAAACGAATTATCTATGATATTAACTCTGGTCATATATGTATATTAAGATGTTTTGGTTATCTGTCCTACTTGTGTTGTATTATTGTACGTATTTAATGGCCCGGAAGTTGGGGTGTTACAGCCTTTGCAAAGGTGTTAGTAGTGATGATGTTTATGGATGCCCTACCATCAAGGAAAGCACGCTTGAACTCTACATCATTGATGTAAGCTGTGACAAAAAAAGGACAGTTATGAGGAAATGGGTATGCTCTGTCTGTTTCCTACTTGTGTTGTATTATTGTACGTATTTAATGGCCCGGAAGTTGGGGCGTTACAGCCTTTGCAAAGGTGTCAGTAGTGATGATGTTTATGGATGCCCTACCATCAAGGAAAGCACGCTTGAACTCTACATCATTGATGTAAGCTGTGACAAAAAAAGGACAGTTATGAGGAAATGGGTATGCTCTGTCTGTTTCTGAACAAGTAATGGCCCCATAATCTTCCTAGATGCGTCGAAGCACATACTCCTTAGCCTCAGTAACTTCAATATGGTGAACTTTAGAGATATTTATAACGGCCTCTGTTGCTTCCAACCTAGCGGCTTGGCTCAGCCCTAACTGGTCAAAGAAGGTACAAAACTTGATAGAATTTTGGAAGGCTTGAGCATGAGTATCCTCTGTGAGTTTTGCCTCCACAGGTACTATTTTAGGGAGCTGGTTAGCTGTAATTTCTTCTAACTTATCATAGTAGGACGCCATGTACACTTGATCGCACACAGGCCCAATATAGCCAATCATATGTACATTCTTCCCCTTCTCCTTATGGTTAGGATAGGGGTCCTTCCTTACATCACAGTTACTGGCATCTTTGAACTTCAGCTTATTTGCATCAACTTTCTTCTTGAAGATACTTTTTAATGCACAACAGTCCCTAGTAGGGTGTCTGGTGGCTCTGTGATAGATACAATAATCTGGGCTTTCTTTGTCCTTCTTGGTTGGAGGGACATCAACCCGAAGCAAAGTAAGTTCACCATCGGCTACCCATTCTTTAACCAAGGCCTTAACATTCTCAAGGCTGCAAGGGTATAGATTTTTGTCCTCATAACTCTTCCTCTTCCGAGAGAATGACGCCTCCCCTTACGAGCGGCTCCCTCCTGCAGAGGTTATCGCAGCAACTTTGTTACTGTGGAAGTAGTGGTGACTGTCGCGAGATCTATGCAGAGAGCCAGTAATACTGAGGTTCCTAGCTGCCTCAACCAAGGCTGAAAAGGTAGGCAGGTTATGGTTCACCAAGAAAATTTTGTAGTCACATATGGCACCCTCCACACATGTGTTGACTAAGTGGGCCTCATCCACTGGTTCATGACAGTCAATTGCCTTATCTTAGAATCGCTTGACATAGTCTAGTATATCCTCACCTTCCTTTTGGATATCTCGCCTAAGCGTAAGGGTTGTAACTTTTTCTCGGACTTGGAAGAACTTCGTATGGAACTTGTTCACCATCTCCTCCCAACTCTTGATCGAGTTGGGGGCCAAGTTCACATACCAGCTATATGCGCTTTCGGTAAGTGATTTGGAGAACTCTCGAAGGTGTAGAGAGTGGTCACTACCATGGACACCGAGAGTTTCAATGAACCTCACCATATGTTCTCTGGCATTGCCTTGCTTCCCATCAAACTTGATAAAGTTGGGTACTGTATACCCAATTGGGTATGGCATAACCAATATCTCTTGACAGTATGGGGGCTTCACATTTGGGTTGGGGAGAGATGGTAGTTGCTTCTTGCTACGCTCTTGTTTGAGCATAGCTTGTACATCAACTAGAGTAACATAGTGGGCGGGCTGGCATGGTCCAGTCTGCTCCTGGGTAATTGAACCAGTAGCCGTACCATTCACCTGGGGTACCACCGGAGGCACCTGGATCGGAGCCTGTTTCCTAGAAAACAGGTTAGGCACTAGGTTTGGGACTGTTATAGGCGGAGGTGCTTGCATTGGAGTTGGTCTGGACACCATGTGTGATAACCGTGTCCCGTGTTATGTTAATTAATCTTACTTATGATTGTGATTATGTGCTTAATATGATTTTGAGTGCCATTTATATGACTATATGTGTTTTTGAATTTCTATCTGTTCACCATAGGAAAATCTATTTGATTCTTTGCTATAAAAATTTAATTGAAGGCCGTAGAGGCGTCAAAAAGCAGAATTGACTATGTTTTTACAATTAGCATGATTTTTAGAACCTACGGTGAAATTTAATTGAAAATTGATTCAGAGCGAATTAACTAGTTTAAATTGAATTAATTAAGTACCGTTGATTAGTTCTAATTAAGTGTGATTAGGGAAAGCCTATATAAATGAGCTAAGTATGCTTAAGCTCATATTTTTTAGCTCAAATCAGATTCTACACTCTAGAGAGAGAGGGTGAACTGAATTTAGAGAGAGAAAGGAGCCATTCTTGAAGATTTTGCAAGAGAAAACAAGTTTTAGAAGGCTAGGCTCCAGAACTAGCTAAAATTGTGAAGGTTGAAGCTCCTAGGTGAGTAATTGAGCATAAATTCATGAGTTTGAGTTTGTAATTTTGTGAATTCAAAGTTAAATGGTAATTAAGAACAAGAATTAAGTTGAATTTGATGAATTTGATGTTATTATAAACATGCATGTGAAAGATTGCCACGAGTTTGTGTATTTGAGCATGAAACATATGATCCATGTTGAATTTTGATTAAGATTCATGCTTTTGATCATCTTTTGCATCACTTAAGTTGAGAATGGAAGTTATATTCCACATGCAAGCACAATTCATGGAGGTACAAGTTTTGGCTACATGAATTTGAAGTATTGGAAATAAGTTTTGTATAATTTGAGTATGCATGTAATTAATTCATGGGAATTGAGCTTCATAATGTTGTAAATTTAGTATTTGTATCATGTTAGAAGATGTACAAGTGAATTATGAGTCATAACAAGCAAGTTACATCAATTGGAATGAAAATTTGAAGCTCAAACAGAGTTCTGGAAAGCCTCACTCGAGCGTGAATTTGTAGCTCCCAAAAGTTTTGCAGAGATTGCACGGTGGCTCGAGCGGCCGAATCTGCGCTCGAGCATACCCTGCTTTGTATGACTCTTCACTCGAGCATCAATAGTCTTGCTCGAGCATAAATTACAAGTGACTAGAACTTTTACAGACCAAAAGGGTCTGCTCGAGCGACCAAAGCTGCACTCGAGCGGAGAGCCCTGTTTCAGAAATTTTGACAAGGCGTTTTATGTTTTGTTTTTCATTCTCTTTCATTTCTAAGCAATCGTAGGCATACATTAGGCATTGTAAAGGACCTAAAAGGATAAGAAAGAGGCCTAAGAGAAATAGATAAATCAAGAATTGATTGAATCGCTTGTAACCCGATATGTTATGAAATGTGTAGGGTCAAGCGCAAGGGCAAATCCACCAGCCGAACATTATAAGTAATATTTTAATAAGAATGTATTGAAGTATGCTACTTCCAAATGCTCACTTAAGTATGAGTTCTACAGAGTTATTAAGTTGAATTGGGCCGTTTGACATGAATGATTGGGCCAAAAGTCGTTTGAAAAAAATGATTAGGTGTAGCTCGACTTTTTTCGCGCCCCCTTTCGGAGAGCTCGAATTAGTCCTATAGTTCAGACTCCTGTCACGGTTCTTAATCTAATCTCACAAAGTGCAATGTGAAACTAATAAACACCAAAGAGTCCAATCCGACAAATATTTTTGAAAAATTGATTTTAAATCAAATAATGCCAAAATTGGACTGCTTTGCCAGATTACAAAGTGCCACCTAAATATTTTGTTTTGGAGAAATTTAGGAAACTCTGACTCGTGCCAAAGGCCACATGTCCGTCATTACCAAAGTTGCCTTGGCTCAGGAACTTGGGTACGAGAGGGGAAGGTCCTAAAATGAGCACCCCCGCTCACCCGATCAAAGATTGGGCTCTACTATCATGATATGTTCTTTTGTAAACATTATGTGTTCTAGTTCTGGTTATTAGCTAACTTTACTATGTGGCGCACACAAGCAAGTATGGACTAAAATTACAAGAATTAGAACATTTCAACTCATGCTTGCTTTTGAAAATGGTTTGAATTTGCCACCCTCAAGTGGGCTAAAATGCGGATTTGCCACCAAACATGATGGGCTTAAACATGATTTGCCACATCACAAAGCGGGCTTAAAACTCATATTCGTTGAACTGTTCCAATTCAAGTAACAAAGCCTTGATCCATAGGCATTCATGCAGTTTAGCATTTACGCACATAGCCTCATGGAAAGTATGTGAAACATGTTAATATGACAATCACACTCATGCAAGTATGCTAAAGCATAAAACTCACTGAGTACTCCAAACCAAAATAAAAACTAGTTAGAAATATGCATGATCCTAACTATACAAAATGCCTAATGCACCACATACAATAATGCAATAAGATACGCTCGGTTACCTAATCATGGTATTTGCAACACTTTGATAGCATGCTTTGAAACACGTATTCAGAGAAGTATTGAATTGACAATGCAGTTTGAATGATGCACCGAGTCTCGGTGCATGCAAGACAAATGAATGATACAAACATGCAAGCATAAGGTATGATAGTTGAAAATGTCCCTAATCTAACCATCGAAAGCGATTAAATAAAAGGGAGAAAGACGTGTGATTGGAAGATATGCACAAACACACACACTTATTACAACATTGTGCCCTCACGAATGAGGGTCCGAATGAATAAGCTAAGCTAGCTATGCTAATTAAGCTAACTATTACAAACCAAAACTAATTAACTATTCTAGCTAGTTATTACAGCACAATTGAAATAAATTAACTAACTATACTAAGCTAGCTAAAATATTACAAAACAAATTAAGCTAATTAATTACAACACTTGTATGAATGAAATAACTAACTTAGTCTAAGTTAACAAAAGCGACTAAATGGCCTCGAGGGCGAGGGATCCATGCATGCTCGGTTGACCCACCTGAAAATGCCATTGCCTTGCCATCGGATGCCTCTGTTTGCACCCGTTTGATCACTGAAAATTGTACCAACTCCCAGAATGCCTCTGCTCCAAATCAGGAGCACATTTGTGCAAAAATTCGCTGGTGGCCAGTCGGCTACAAAAAGTGGCTGTCGGCTACTACAACTGGCCGGTCGGCCACTAAAACTAGCCAGTCAGCTACCCCTTCCCTGGACTTCTCCTTTTGCTGCAACCGAGCCAGAGCAATGTATTTTCAAGGAATGTATGTATTGCTACCCTCCTTACCATCGTACAAACTCAAAGGAGGGTGACTCTTGGCCTTCAAACCATGAATCAAGCATTTTCAATGCATGATGGCTAGAGAGCCAAGTTTGTACAAGCTTAATGAGTGCACAAACAAGACCAAAATAACTATCACCCTATCATGCATGATCAAGGGTGACATGACCAAGAAAAGTGGCACGATTCAACACTTTGAGTATGAAACGTCCCATTTTTCTCGTGTTCGGATTAACGTCCAATCCGAACGCATGCAATGCAACACAAAGATGCTTAATCTTGCCTCTTTTACTTTGTTCATTTTGTTTACTCATTTTAGATTACCAATCCATTCTTTTAATTGATTAGTCCAAAAGTGAGTGTCCTCTAATTGAAAGTAGGCTTAAACCACAAGTGCCTTGAGCATGAAAGAGTCCTCATGTCGTTGGTTAGTAGAAACCCTCAAAAGAGGATTAAAACCATTAAGCATAAGTGTCTCAATTTCACACTCAAGCCAACAAGGGGTTCAAAGTCACTTTCAAAAATAAATGACAGAGTGAAGAATAGATGGAGATTGCAGAGATTTCAATGCTGAAATGGAGTGCAAAATGACACTGAATCATGCAAGCAACTCATGCAACTCATGCAATTCATGTTTAAAAGCCTAAAACATTAAGCTTGTGATGGAGATTGCACTACAACCACATAATACAAGCCTCAAAGGGCCAAACCAGCTCAAAACAGAGCTAAAACCAGTCAAAACAGTGACTAAATCATGCTAAGATTAAGGTACAAAGTGCTAGAAAAACATGCTCACATGTTAGCTTGCAAACAAGACTCAAGAGCAACTCTAAAAAAGAAAAGAAAGAGTGAAACAAATGTGCATGTGACAAAGCTATATATACTGAAATTACATGTACAAAGACACTACAACATGCAACCGACTCAAGCAAATCATCTTTAAAGGCCTAAAACACCAAACTAGTGAAGCCATTTGCACTACAACTATGCAAAACAAGACTCATATGACCAAAGCAGCCCAAAATAGAGCTAAACCATTCCAAATCAGAGGCAAACATGTGCTGGAAATAAGCCAAGTTAGGCTACAAAAACATGCTACCATGTGATGCTAACTATGAATGCAAGTGAGACACAAGGAGGGGAGGCTAACCCCTCTATCTTTGGACTTCAAAACATGTTTTCCACCGCTGAAATAACTTTGAATTTCAATGGTTTAAAGGTCCAAAAAGTTTGATTTGAAAGCCTTGAAAGATGGCACAAAAGCTTCACAATTAGGCAACAAGAAGGGTAGACTACCCCTTTACACAAAATGACCTCAAACCATCATGCTGAGGCTTAAAAATCAGAGTTTTTTGTAGTTGAAAACTAGGCCAAAAACAGTACAAAAAGATGGCAAAGAAAGTAATCAAAACAAAGCCTATAAGGTAAGTCTTATACCTCTTGAAGCACATCACAAAACATGTACAAATTCCAGCTCAAACCTCCCTCAAGAGCTCAAACTAAACCTCAAAGAACCTCAGCTCCAAGGTGAGAATGTTTGGTTAAGGGTCCTTGTGTAAAAGTGTAGAGAAATCTAACTATAAGGCACAAAATAAGAAGAGAGAGAGAGAATTCTAGAGAGAGAGAGAGGAAATTTTGATCCAAGATGTCCAACGTCTCCAAATGGGGGAGAGCATCCCCTATATATAGAAAAACAAGCTTAGAGCTTGTATTCATCCCTCCATACACGTGTATGGAGATGCACTTCAGTAAACAACAACTGGAAAACAAATATCTGAAAAAGGAGACAAATGGCCGTCGGCCACTCTAAGTAGCCGACCGGCCACTTCAAGTGGTCGACAAAAACAAAAAGTGGCTGACAAGGCCCTTCCCCCTTCCAGGCAAGAGGCAACAAGGTTTGGCCCGAAAACAAGCACAAAACAAAATGGGTTTAGAGGCTCAAAGACAAGGCGTTCCGCCAAGAACTTCGTGCGCTCAAAACAAGCATAATCATCAAGTGCACAAACGATGACGTCCAAGTCTTGAGGTCGGTCAAAAATGGGGTGTCTACAGTTGCCCCTCTTTGACAGAACTCGGAAGTCATGAAATGACGGAAGTGAAGGTCAAAGCCCAAAGACGACCCATTTTTGACAAGGCCGAAGACTCAGACAAAATAACAAATTAAAACAAAGACCGGTTGCGCCCACAGGCTGCCTACGTATCCCTTTACAAGGAATCTAACCAACGTAGTTCTAGGGCAAGATGCAACTAATATGCACGATGCAATAACATAACTTATGATCATGCAATGAGGGCTGTAATGAAACATCTAGATGCAAATGTTATGTGAAGAAATGCTACAACAAAAAAACAAGAACAAGTAAACATGAACCAAACCACATTTCATACAGAAAGGATGTAAGAAAATTATGTAGGCTTAATGTAGACGTCCCCGAACGTCCTGGGAGAAATCCCGTTTTGTTCATTGGGATCACTACAGTTCGGACTCGATGTCACGGTTCTGAATCTAATCTCGCAAAGTGCAATGCAAGATCGATAAATCACCAAAGAGTCCAAATCTAGCAAATCGTTTTGAAAAACTAATTTTAGAAAGAAGTGCCAAACATGGACTGCTTTGCCTGATACATAGTCGCCACCTAAATTTTTTGTTTTGGGACAATTTAGGAAACCCTGACTCGTGCCTAAGGTTACGTGTCCATCATCACCAAAGTTGCCTCGGCTCGGGAACTTGGGTACGATTGGGCTCGGGAACTTGGGTACGATTGGGAAAGGTCATTTCATGAGCACCCCCACTCGCTCGTTCGAAGATCGGCCACTACTAAGCATGATATCGAGTTTTTGAAAATACATGTGCTCTTATTCCGGTTTATTAGCCTAGAATTACTATGTGATGCGCACAACATACAAGTATAGACTAGATCGCCTAAGTTGGAACAAAGCATCACATATCCGTTTGTTTTGAAAATGGATTAAAGTTTGCTACTCGCAAGTAGGCTAAAACACGGGTTTCGATGAATTATTCCAACTCAAGCAACCCAACCTTCACCCACAGGCATTCAGGCAGTTATATCACATAAGCACATAACCTCATGGTAAGTATGCCATCATGGCAGTCACTCACACACATGCAAGGATGGTAAAGCATAAACACTTACTGAGTACTCCGAGGCAAAGAAAGAAGCTAATTAGAAATCATGTATGAATCCTAACTATGCTAAGAATGCCTAAAGCAACACATGCAAAAATGCAACTACAATAGGCTCGGCTATTCTAAGATGCCATATGAGATGACACAATCGATACATGTATTCAACTTGGAATTGAAATACAATGCAGCTAGTATGATGCGCCGAGCCCGATGCATGCAAAATAGATGAATGGATGTAAACATACGAGCATAAGGATGCTAATTGAAACTTGCCCTAAAACTAACCATCATAAGCTGGTAAATAAAAGGGAGAAAGACGTGGGGTTGGAAGACATACATCACACACACGCACACTTATTACAAGGTTCGCCCTCTCACGAAGGGTCCGAATAAATAATACAGACTGAATAATTAATCAACTACCCTAGCTAATTAAATATTACAAAACCCTTAATTAATTAACAAATTAATTACAAAACAATCTAAGTATGAAACTAATTAAACTAGTTATTACACAACCGAAATGAATAATGAATTACAGCTAAATATTACACAACATTAATTAATTAACAAATTAAACTAAGGAAGCAAATAAATTAGCATGCAAGCTACATGAAATGGACTGCCTCAGCTCTGTTCCGAATGATAAAGGATGCATGCATGCTCGAGTCGCCTTGTCGGGAAATCCATCGCGATGCCCCGGCTCGCCTTTGTTTGCAATTGATTTCAGAAAGTTGCACGAGGCTCCAGAGAGATGAAACTCCACCCCAGGAAGCTGTGGGAAGGCTGCCGACCAAGCTATGGGCAAGGGAGATCACCTGCCGACCACCCTTGGTGGTGAAGACTAGAAAAGGTGGTCGGCCTGCTAGAAAACCTGGTTGGCCGACCAGTTCATTCTCCTGGTTTCTACTTTTTTCTGCAACAAAGGCAAGGGAGAGAGAAGGCAAGGTATTTTCAACATATGTGTACCCGACCATTCTCCCCATCATTGCATAAGCTCTAGGGAGTGTAGTCCTCGATCCTTGGGCCACCAATCACGTATCCCGATGCATGATGGCCGAGGAGTCGAATTGCACGACTCAATAGGACATGAATACACATATAAGCAACTAAAACCAACAACTCCCTCATGAATGGTCAAGAGTGTTGGCGACCGGGAATCAAGGCATGTTTCGTCACTTTGAATACGAAACGTCTCTCATTTCCCGTGTTTGGACTAAACCCTACTCCAAATACAATGCAACAAATAGAATGGCATGGCATGTACAAAATGCAACTCTAGTATGCAATCCTAAATGTAATGCGACTAAGTGATGTAAACATGCAAAGGATGACATGCAAGCATGCAAATGGCATACACAATGCTATGAATTAATCAATGGCATACTCAATGCACATGGATTATATGGTATGCATACACAATGCACTAACGTACGCAATGTTATGAATGAGGCATGCGCAATGCAATGATCAAACATGCGATAACATGGACTATAAGGCATACACAATGCAAGATGGACTTAAACCAAGATGGATGGGCCTCGGCCAAGAAGCTTCAAACCAAGGTGGAAGATCCTCCATACACGTGTATGGAGGATCCATTCTGTGCCTTCCAGCTGGCACAGCTGGCAACAACTCACAGAGGCAAGACAAGAGGAGGTAGGCCGACCAGTTTAGTTGGTCGGCCAGCCACTTTAGGTGGTCGGCCGACTAGTCCAAAAGGGTCAAGTGGTCGGCAGCCCTATTTAGTGGTCTCTTAACTGAATGCAAACTAGTGGTATGGTGGGAGACCAGTAAATGTGGCCCAAGAACCTAGGAGACTAGCTTCCTGTCAAGAAAATTGGCCGGCGAAGAGAAAGGTGGTCTCCAAGGAGAAAAGGTGGTCTCCCACCCTTGTACCACCTCCCAAACAATGAAAACAAGGTCCATGCCAAAAATGAACCAAGACGGATGCAAAACGAGGGTTCAGGGGTCAAAACGCACAGTAAGGTGCCCCGAAAACAGGCTGTTAAGCATCGAAAGTGGCGTGCGACCACGAAGGTGGTCTCTCGGGCCACAGTGTCCCTCTAGAGAGAGAAAACAAGGTGTGTGCTAAAAACCAGAGCAAACAGAGAAAGTTAAGCGGTCCCGAACCGAGGCGAAGCATAAAAGAGTCCCAAAGTCCAGAGGCAAGGCTCTCAGCCGAGACTCCGTAACCTCAAAATGAGCACAATATACGCAATCACCGAGCGCTCAATCAATGACGTCTGAGTCTTAAGGTCGATCAAAAATGGGGTGTCTACAACCGTCGATTTGTGAAAGATTTCTCCAGGCTAGCTTCGCCATATACTAGACTGACGCGGAAAGGGGTCAAATTTATGTGGAGTGAGACTTGCGAAAATTCGTTCCAGGAACTTAGGGTTAGACTCACTACCGCTCCAGTTTTGATTTTTCCGGAGAGAGGTTTGGATTATGTGGTTTACTGTGATGCCTCACGAGAGAGGTTTGGGTTATGCGGTTTACTGTGATGCCTCACGAGAGGGTTTGGGTTGTGTGTTGATGTAAAAGGGGAAAGTGGTAGCCTATGGCTCGCGACAGTTGAAAATATACGAGAGGAATTACCCTACACATGACCTAGAATTAGCAGCTGTAATATTTGCCTTGAAGATTTGGAGGCACTACCTGTATGGTGAGAGATTTGAGGTGTTCTCGAATCATAAGAGTCTAAAGTATCTGTTTACACAGAGAGACTTGAACTTGAGGCAGAGGAGGTGGATGGAGTTTATCGAGGATTACGATTTTGAGTTGCATTACCATCCGGGAAAGGCCAATGTTGTGGCCGATGCCCTTAGTAGGAAATCCATTAGTGATGTAGCCTGTATAGCCATCCGGGAGTGGGAGATGTTGGGTGCACTTGGCGAGTTTGACTTGCTTTTGGGTGAATCTGTTGAGGTTGCGACCTTGTTTTCTGTAGTTGCGCAGCCTACACTTGTAAATCGGGTGTTAGAGGCATAGAGAGTTGACCTTGAGGTAGAATCCCTCCGGGAAAAGATCTCCAGTGGGAACGTTGAGAAGGGTTTGATTGTGTATTCTGACCTGAGTGTGAGATACCGAGACCATCCGTTTGTGCCGGAGTCTTGCCGAGAGGAGGTACTCCAAGAGTTTCACCATTCACGCCTTGCAGTGCATCCGGGAGGCACTAAGATGTACCGTGATTTGGGTCGCTAGTTTTGGTGGCGGAGAATGAAGAAGGATGTGGTAGTGTTTGTGTCTAAGTGCCTTACTTGTCAGCAAGTGAAGGCCGAGCATCAGAGGCCAGCGGGTTTGTTGCAACCCTTACCTATTGCTGAGTGGAAGTGGGAGCATGTAACTATGAACTTCGTTGTAGGTCTT
Source organism: Camellia sinensis (assembly GCF_004153795.1). Taxonomy (NCBI): domain Eukaryota; kingdom Viridiplantae; phylum Streptophyta; class Magnoliopsida; order Ericales; family Theaceae; genus Camellia; species Camellia sinensis. Next base: position 640,881 of record NW_021025354.1, on the reverse strand, counting down.
TCGAGGACTCAGCGGGGTAATGATGCTATTTGGGTGGTTGTAGACCGGTTGACTAAGTCGGCGCACTTTATCCCTATGCGCATGAGAAATTCGGTAGATCATCTTGCTGACTTGTATGTTCGGGACATAGTGAGGTTGCGTGGGGTCCCAGTGTCGATTGTCTCAGATAGAGATCCACGTTTTATTGCTAGGTTGTGGCAGAGTTTGCAGAGTGCCTTGGGCACTAGGTTGACCTTTAGCATGGCTTATCATCCTCAGACTGACGGGCAGTCCGAGCGTACTATTCAGATCCTTGAGGATATGCTTCGAGGTTATGTTCTTGACTTTGATGGGTCGTGGGAGAGGCATTTTCCCTTAGTGGAGTTTGCCTACAACGACAGTTTCTAGTCGAGTATCGGTATGGCACCGTTTGAGGCCTTATATGGCCGACCTTGTAGGTCTCCAATGTGTTGGGCCGAGGTGGGTGATGCACTTTTGTTGTTCCCAGAGTTGGTTCGGGAGACAACGGAGAAAGTTGAGCTTATCCGTAGGAGGCTTGTTACAGCCCAGAGTCGCCAAAAGAGTTATGCCGACCGTAGAAAGAGGCCTTTGGCATTTGAGGTGGGTGATCACGTCTTTCTAAAAATAGCACCTAGGCGGGGTTTGATGAGGTTTGGGAAGAGTGGAAAGTTGTCTCCTCGGTTTATTGGTCCCTTTGAGATCCTTGAGAGGATTGGTGAGGTTGCCTATCGTTTAGCTTTACTGCCGCAGTTGTCTGGGGTACATGACGTGTTTCATGTTAGTATGCTTCGGAAGTATGAGCCGGATCCATCGCATGTATTGGATTGGACCGACTTAGAGGTAGATGAGGATGCCTCGTATAAGGAGAGACCTGTACGGGTCTTGGATAGGCGAGATCAAGTCTTGCAAAGCAAGACAATACCTTTGGTGAAAGTTTTGTGAAAGCATCATGGAGTGGAAGAAGCCACTTGGGAACGTGAGTTGGAGGTCCGTAAGAAATATCCGGACTTGTTTGTTAATGTTTAACCATGTATTGGGAATTTTGTTATATTGATAAACTTTAAGAGCATTGAATATGTCTTAAGTTGTAAAACATTGTATATGTTTCGGTTTATGGAAATATTATGGAACTTGCCTTGAAATGGAAGTTTATTTTAACATTGCATATGTTAATTCGGTTTTAGAAATGCAAATATATTGATTGGCATTGAATATGTAATTGAACTGTGGAAAACTTGTGTTGAAATTTTTGAATTTCAAGGGAGTGCATGTTGATGGCACATGCTGTAACATATGTTGTAATTTGTCTCATGAAAAGAGATGGAACGACCGGTAGTGAGTCAAGTCGATAAATATTGAATTGTAATATTGTTGAGAATTGAGAAATCATATTTTTAAAACTTATTTATCAGATTTCGGGGACGAAATTCTTTAAGGGGTGGAGGTTATAGCGATCCCGATTTTCCCTTCCTTGTTTATTGTATTCCAGACTCGGTTCCGTGGATGTGTTGTGGTCTTATTCCCGTTTCCGCCCTTTACTCTTTGTATTTGATGTCTTGGGTTGTGTTGAGTAGGCTTGAAACAGGTTGGTGGTGCTTAGAAACCAAGAGTTTATGCCCAGATTTTGGCCTTTACGCTCGAGCGGGACTTTTGACGCTCGAGCGGGCCCTTTGCTTTTGTTCCTCCGCTCGAGCGGGGATTTTAACGCTCGAGTGGGATTATTCATCTCTCAGTATTTTGTTCTGCAGGTCATCGGACGCTCGAGCGTCTACTTTCACGCTCGAGCGGGGACCTTCGTCTGCAAAACTTTTGGAAGTGTGCATTTGACGCTCGAGCGACACTTTTCACGCTCGAGCGTGAGTCTGTGTCTGACGCTCGAGCGGACCTGTTTGTATATCAGTCCGAAAAACAGCTTTTTGGATCACTTTTTTACAATGCAGTTAGTATGATGCGCCGAGCCCGGTGCATGCAAAATAGATGAATGAATGCACGCATGCGAAGCATAAGGTATGCTAATTGAAATAAGCCCTAAAACTGACCATCGTAAGCGGTTAAGTAAAACGGAGAAAGAAAAGGGGGTTGGAAGACATGCATCACACACATGCACGCTTATTACAGTAGTTGGCGCTCTCGACGGAGGGTCCGAATGATAGTCCAACTAGCTAATCTAAGCTAATTAAACTAGTTATTACACAACCGAAATGAATAACAAATTACAGCTAAATATTTCACAACATTAATTAATTAACAAATTAAACTAAGGAAGCAAATAAATTAGCATGCAAGCTACATGAAATGGACTGCCTCAGCTCTGTTCCGAATGATAAAGGATGCATGCATGCTCGAGTCGCCTTGTTGGGAAATCCATCGCGATGCCCTGGCTCGCCTTTGTTTGCAATTGATTTCATAAAGTTGCACGAGGCTCCAGAGAGATGAAACTCCACCCCAGGAAGCTGTGGGAAGGCTGCTGACCAAGCTATGGGCAAGGGAGATCACCTGCCGACCACCCTTGGTGGTGAAGACTAAAAAAGGTGGTCGGCCTGCTAGAAAACCTGGTCGGCCGACCAATTCATTCTCCTGGTTTCTGCTTTTTCTGCAACAAAGGCAAGGGAGAGAGAAGGCAAGGTATTTTCAACATATGTGTACCCGACCATTCTCCCCATCATTGCATAAGCTCTAGGGAGTGTAGTCCTCGATCCTTGGGCCACCAATCACGTATCCCGATGCATGATGGCCGAGGAGTCGAATTGCACGACTCAATAGGACATGAATACACATATAAGCAACTAAAACCAACAACTCCCTCATGGATGGTCAAGAGTGTTGGCGACCGGGAATCAAGGCACGTTTCGTCACTTTGAATACGAAACGTCTCTCATTTCTCGTGTTTGGACTAAACCCTACTCCAAATACAATGCAACAAATAGAATGACATGGCATGTACAAAATGCAACTCTAGTATGCAATCCTAAATGTAATGCGACTAAGTGATGTAAACATGCAAAGGATGACATGCAAGCATGCAAATGGCATACACAATGCTATGAATTAATCAATGGCGTACTCAATGCACATGGATTATATGGTATGCATACACAATGCACTAATGTACGCAATGTTATGAATGAGGCATGCGCAATGCAATGCTCAAACATGCGATAACATGGACTATAAGGCATACACAATGCAAGATGGACTTAAACCAAGATGGATGGGCCTCGGCCACACCCAAATCAGTGGTCAATGGATGATGAAATCAAAGCGACAAGACACACACAAACATGCACAATGCAAAGGCTCCAAGCCAAGGGCACAAGACACAACTCTCCAAGAACATGGCAAGGATGAAACATGGAACACAATGGCATATATTTCAGCTCTAGAATGGCATGCAAGATGGTCCCAAATCATGCAAACAACTCACCCGATGCATGTTGGATGGCACAATTACCGAAACTAATGAAGTGCATTACACTAGAGGTATGCAAAGCGATGCCCAAATGACCAAACCAACCCCAAAAAGTCCCTATGCAGACCTAAAACAGTGGCAAAATGGACTAAAATGATGGCTCGCAATACACGAAAATGAAGCTCATGCAATAGCCCAAAAATTAGACATACAAACACAACTCTCAAACGCATTTAAAGAGTGAAAAACATGGGAATATGACACAAGTATAAGCTCTGAAATAATATGTTCAATGATGCCAAAACATGAAAACAACTCAAGTTAAGCATGCAAGAGGCTTCAAAACTCGAAGCTAGGCAAGGGTATTACACTACAAGCATGCATGGCAAGCATCATTCGACCATGGGACCTCAAAATAGAGCTAAGGCAGCCCAAATCATGAATAAAATCAGTTTAGAACATGGCCAAAATATGCTAGAATCAATGGCCAAAACAACATGCAATGTGAGCTAGTGAACATGGATTACACTACAAGCATATGAAGCATTCAAGAGGCCACTGGACCAGCAAAAGTTAGAGACATGACATGCCAAATAAAGCCCCAAAACCCACTAAAACATGATCAATGCATGCAAGAATGACATGCTCCTTTGATAGGCTATAAGAGGAGTTATTCTACACATGCAAGAAACACACCCAAGGTGACAAAACCAACTCTGGACAGAGCCTAGGCAGGCCCTCAAAGTCACCAAAAAGGGCCTGAACCAAGCTTTGAAAACATGCAAATGTATGCTCCTTTGATAGGCCAAAAATGCTAATAAACAAGACAACAAGAGAGAGGGCCACCCCTCTCTGATTTTGGCCCTCAAAACCACATTCTCACCATTGAAAATCCATTAGATTTCAGTGGTAGGAGGGCCAAGCAAAGGCTAGCTCGAATGCCTTATGGCATGGTACAAAACAAAGCTAAATGAAGCATGCAAGGGGGTAGATGACCCTCAACAACAAAATGACCTTAAACAAACATCAAAAGGACCTCAAAACAAGACTTTTTTTAGTTGACAACAAAGCTCAAATATGCATGCAAATATAGCTAAAAGAAGGATCAAAATAATGCTAGAAAGAGGGAAAGAGTATGCTACCCTTGAAGCTCAGCAAGACAGCAACTTTGAGACCAAAAACCTAGACCTTCAACCTTTGAAAATGACCTCCAAGGACCTTAAAGAAATGGTGGAGGTGTTAGGCTATGAGGTGATGTGCAAAGGTGCAAGAACAAGGTACACTTGAGACCAAAGTAGAGAGGTATAGAGAGATATATATGTTTTGCCTTCAAACAAAATCTGAACCTTTACAAATGAGAGGGAGGCTCTCCTTTATAGCCAAAAGGGACCCAAGCTTCTCAAAGAAGCAAAAAACCAAGGTTGAAGATCCTCCATATGGAGGATCCATTCTGTGCCTTCCAGCTGGCACAGTTGGTAACAACTCACAGAGACAGAACTGGAAGGAGTAGGCCAACCAGTTCAGGTGGTCGGCCAGCCACTTTAGGTGGTTGGCCGACTAGTTCAAAAGGGTCAAGTCAAAGAAAGGTGGTCGGCCAGCCCATTTGGTGGTCTCCCAACTGAATACAAGCTAGTGGTATGGTAGGAGACCAGCAAATGTGGCTCAAAAACCAAGGAGACCAACTTCCTAACAAGAAAATCGGTTAGTAGGAGAAAAGTGGTCTCTAAGGATAAAAGGTGGTCTCCCACCCTTGTACCACCTCCTAAACAATGAAAACAAGGTCCATGCCAAAAATGAACCAAGACGAATGCAAAACGAGGGTTCGGGGGTCAAAACGCGCAGCCGGGTGCCTCGAAAACAGGCTGTTAAGCATTGAAAGTGGCGTGCGACCACAAAGGTGGTCTCCCGGGTGACAGTGTCCCTCTAGACAGAGGAAACAAGGTGTGTGCCAAAAATCATGCCAAACGGAGAAGATTAAGCGGTCCCGAACCGAGGCGCGCGGCCGACGGCTCCGAAAATCGAAAACTGGTCTCCAAACGGGAAAAGTGGCCTATGACCACGAAAAGTAGCCTATGGTCACTGAGAGATGGTCTACGAGACCTCTCCCTCCCTTCGAGAAGAGAAAACAAGACCTGATTCGCAAACCGAGGCAAAGCACAAAAGGGTCCCGAGGTCCAGGGGTAAGGCTCTCAGCCGAAACTCCAAAACCTCAAAACGAGCACAACATGCACCATCACCGAGCGCTCAATCGATGATGTCTGAGTCTTAAGGTCGGTCAAAAATGAGGTGTTTACATTTAACTGCGCATCACTTAGGAAAGGTAAAGAACAACACAACCCTCGGGCGCACCCGAGGCGTGAAACAAAATCCTAATGCGTGGCACACACGAGGAGAGAGATGGTGTGAACCTGGGGACACACCCTAAGGTTCCGAACCACAGAGAATAGTGATAACAATTGAAACACATCCAAATATTATGTAATCAAAACAAAGAGCGGTATAAGCATTGGAATCCGTCTGGATGCTTTTTACCAAAGCGTCCTAATGCGTCACGCGCGAGAGGGAAAAGAGAGCGGTGCAAACAGCGGAGGGTGGTATAAACATCGAAGCACGTCCCAATATTTCTAACCAAAACAAGGTGGAATAAGCATCGGAACACGTTCCAAATGCTTCTAACCTGGGGGGGTGGTATAAACATCGAAAACAAGTCCCAATGTTTCTAACCGAAGCAAGGTGTAGTGTAAACACCGGGCATACCAAAGTGTTTTTAACCAACAAGGAGGTTCAAGGAATAAGAATGATCTTACCTGGAGTTCCTCTGAATATCGTCTGGCTGCACCAGCTTTGAATGAACTGTACATAGAATATCGTGCCTGCATTAAAAAGAAACTTGACAAGTACAATACAATAAGAATGCATGTTCTATGCAAGACGAATAACAGTGACACAATGCTAGGGGCATGTTTCATGCACAACATGCAAGGAACAAAACAGAAGCATATTCTATGCATCGAAAAAAAAAATAGAGCATGTTCTATGCAACAATAGCAAATGTATGGTCGATACAATAGGTACAATCATTCTCCATGTGAATGTACAGGCATGTACAATGCAATACAACGTGACATGCATATTCTATGCAAACATGAGAGCATGTGTAATGCAATGCAACGCAACATACATATTCTATGCACAACAGTAACGACACATATTCAATGCAACATCAATAGCATGTTCGATGCAAAACACCGAATAAAGAAATGCACGTTCTATGTAACAATAAACAAAACGTGCCTTAATAGAACCGATTCAGTTTTAACCTCCGATTTACCTCTCGGAGGAGTTACAATATATTTCAAAAGGACACACCTCGTTCATGCCGGTTGACAATGAGTCATGCATCGAAGACATGGTTCGAAACTTCCGCAGAGACACTTTGAGCTGAAAAGTGAACTTTTCTTGCACTTTCTCGAGAGCCAAGGACACAAAACAGCATAAAAACACACAGGGAGAGCACTGGAAGCCTGTCGGCCACCCTGAAGAAGTGTCGGCCACTTGAGGATTTTGTCGACCACTTGAGGTGGCCGTCGGCCACTTGTAGCAACTCCGGACCATTTTGGTCTTTTTGCATGGAGATCTTTAAGTACACCTTTCCAAATCACATTGGCTCACACCTACATTGCCGAAAATACCTCATCTTCCTCCCTAGGAACTTTTTCCTCCTAGATCCGTGCTTTACACGCGTTTTTTAACGCCCCACGCGAAGTTGATTCGCTAAAACCCCTTGATTTCGTTCGTTTTAAACCAATTAAAATTCATTTTCGGAGCTTTTTTCTCCATTTTCTCCACTTGAGGTTTGTTTCCCTTAAGTTTGTCTTGAGTTTGGCGCCTTTTCCCGGGCTTTGACTTTTTCTCCCATTTTCTCTCTTCGAGAGTTGACTTTTGTTGACTTTTGGCATTTTCCACCTATTTTGCTCATTTTTGTTTACTTTCTCACCTTTTTTCTAGATGTCAGACGACATTCCTCACAATGGAGGTTCTCCAGGGATAGAGGGAGATCCCGAACACATACCATTACCACCCAAAGTTCGACCCTTCAACCCAGAGAGATACCACCCCGAGGTGCACATACTACGCCCCGATACAGTCCGTCACGTTAGTGGATTTGCGCAAGGCGCACCAGATGATCTCTTGCTGCGAAAGCCAGAGTCTCACTTATCTCATGGCGCCTCTGAGGTATACACTGTATTCTTACATTTTCCATGATGTACTTTACATTTCCTGCATAGCTCTCACCTTTGCACTATATTTCATCTGCTCATTCTGAACACATGTACACGTTATATTTCTTCTGCTCATTCTCAACACAGGTAGACTCTCCTTTTACCTGAGGATATGGATCCACATTGACGATAGAGTGGCACATGGACCTCCCCGTCAGTGTCCTCCAGAATGTCGACGAGGCAGGGTTTGGTTTGTTCTGCATGGGGCTGTCGTACCTCATGGCGAGCAGATCCCTCCTGGGTGCGCTGGTAGAGAGATGGTGGGATACCACCAACTCTTTCCATTTCTCTACCACGAGAGATATAATGATGACCCCGTATGATTTTGCTATGTTGATGGGCATCGAGGTAGGAGGCCGGCCAATCCCATATGATACTGACATAGGCGAGTGGGAGGCCGCCTGGATCTATTTGTTGGGGGCACGCCCACTTATCTTTCGATTAGGGATGGTCCGATACAGCTGGTTCGCAGACCAGTTCAGAGGGACAGCTCCGGAGACTGTAGAAGAGATCGAGCAGTATACCCAAGGCTTCTTGATGTTCCTCTTTAGCACTACCTTATTCGCCGACAGGGCGAACACAGTCGAGCTATACCTTTTGAGCGCCTTGGTGGACTTATCTCAGGTCCGGCATTACGACTGGGGCGGTGCTAGCCTCGCTACCCTGTACTGCTATATGAGCTAGACCTCCAACAGGAGCGAGAACAAAGTTGGCGACTATTAGAGAGCTTGGGAGATATGTTTTACTTTTCTGCTTTACATTATCTGCCGTGCTTTCTACTTTGCACTTTCTGTGCACTGTACGCACCGCACACTGCACACACATAGTCTAATTTCTACTCTGCATTTGTACTTTCTATACACTGTACTACACACCTAGCTTTCCGCATTTTCTCTGTCATGACCCAAACCCGCCCCTAAAAGTTTGGTCCATGACCGGCCTATACATAGGCCTCAAAACAGAATTTTAAAATAATATTTAACCATATATGGGGCCTTAAGCGGAAGCAATATCAATAAAAGATAACATCCATTGAGCTTGTGCATACATGATGGTTTAATTGGATTTAAGCATTTAAATACATTCCAAATATACCTATACAATCACAGATTTTATATAGATCTCACACACTCTTACATAAGACTTAATAATTTATAAGACTCCAACAATAAATTAAGGCCTCCACGTGGAGACATAACCCAGGTGACTTGGCAGACAAGCGAACCTTAGTACAACTCTAGTGTCAATCCCCGATGGCTCACCTACAGAAATATACATAAAACAGAATGAGCAAGGCTTAGTGAATAATAGTAACTTAAGAAGGTTAATTGAATAAGAAAAACCTTGGATAAAATAAATAGACAGATACCAACCATATACAGGTCTTATCCATAACTATATTTCAATACGGTCTCAGGTTCACATATAATACAGAATGGCCTCGGGCCCATATATAATACAGAACGGCCTCGGGCCCATATATGATACAAAACGACTTTAAGCCTAGTAATATACAGAACGACCATAGGCCCAGTCTTTAAATAGAATGGCTTTAAGCCCTTGAACAGAGTGGCATTGAGCCCTTAAACATAGTGGCATTAAGCCCTTAAACAGAGTGATATTAAGCCCAGAATGCAGAACGGCCTCAGCCCTGTTCATGCATGTATGAACCCAAGAGGTGTCTCATACGGATTCTAAACGTGACTCATATTGTAGCACTTAGTTCCGTACAACACTTTGTTTCATACCAGAAAATACAGATTGGCCTCAGGCCTAACAGATCATACAGAATGGCCATAGGCCCAGATTGGCTTTAAGCCCAATTCATGTAGGTATGGACTCAAGAGGTGTCTCGCACGGATTCTAGAGGTGACTCGCATTACAGCACTTAGTTCCCTACAGCACTTTGTTCCATACCAGAAATCATTAGGTCTTAAAGACCGAACAATCTATATCATGTCATAACATAGCATAACCGGAACGAATAAACAGAAACAGAATAATCTTAGTTTCCTAAGAATACCATTATACAATAGTGCACATAAGTTTCTCATGGTTTAGTTACAGATTAACATAGTTGTCTCGCGTATAACAGAATAAAAATAGTAACTATTACAGAGAGCACATAATAATGTTAAACCTTTGCATTCATATTGTAGGTTCTGAACGACCTCGGGTCCATATGTAACACAACAGAATTATTTCAGATTCATACGGATACACATAGCTTTTTCAATTATTCTGATTCTTCGGAGATATCCACACTCGATGACTTATAACTGAATGGCCTCAGGCCCATTAGTAGCAAAACGGTATGCTTTCATACTTACACTGAAACCGTTATTCAAGAATGAACATAAATTTCCTTTATTCATTAAGAAACAAAGTAATTTACTTATGGAGAATATAATGTTAATATTAACTATTAATCAGAACCATACAGAGGTATACACATTTGTTTAATCTTTCATATACGTTAAAATAGTTAACCTGCAATTAACAGAGTGCTAATGGTAATTTTTAACTGTAAGTAAAGCATACTACGACAGTACTACTACTCACAATGATCAGCTCCCGGTAGTAATGGGACGATGTCCTCGTCTCGACCTACAAGTACAGTGCACAACACATAAAATGAGATTATACTCGATCCTTTACTTATTCTCTTTGATTGTTCAATCAATTAGTCATGGTGGTACCAAGCTCATTATTCCTTAATAATTTATAACCCATGTCTCAGAAAACAGGAGCAATCGATGGGAAATGGTTTAGGTGAAGAAATGGTACAAAACTGGTTGACATAAAGTGAACAGTTGTCACTATTTTGGGCATAACTATTTCTTTATTTAGAATTTGGGAGTGAGACCATAACCATTGGAAACTAGACTTCCGGGGCTTGATTTTAGGCTTAAGAATCACTCAAAACGGAGTCCGGATGCAAAAGATATGCTTGTTCAAAGTTGGCTGGACAGAGCTGTCTCCGCATATGCGGGAAATAGTGCCGCACATGCGGCCCTGGACAGTTTACAGTCCGAAAATGACTGAAAATTTGGGACTTCTCATTTTCAAAATCAAACCTTAATTACATGTAAATCAAAGCCCAAAACCCTTTAATACATGACCAATTTCACATAATTAATCTCCATCAAACATCATAACCTCAAAATAAACAAATATAATGACTTTAATTCTTCAATCAAGAAATTCTTAGAAAATAAAGGTTCAATCAAATATATACATAGAACCCTAACTCAAATGGGTTCAAAGCTTCCCTTATTATCATGATTTCATGAAATTGATGCCTCAAACATAAGGATTCAAGATAATTTATCTTACCTTAGTTCACACTTTGACTTTCTCATAGTTCTCTTTAATTTTTCGAAGCTTCCATGGTTGATCTCCTTCTTCTCTCTTCAATTTCTTCAAGTCATCTTCAAGCTCCCAACAATGGTGAACTCTCTGTCTCACTCTCTCTTGGCCTCTCTTTCTCACGGGTCTTCCTCTCTTCTTAGATATTTTGGGCTCCAAAAGATGAGTCCTACTCATATAACTCATATACACCTATATATTTAATTATATAAACTTTATCACCAATAAGGAGGGCCAAACACGCCCTTATGAATCGCACAAAATTAAATTTTAATTAAACTTTCCAGATGACTCTAAAAATTATGATGATCATAAACATGTCCCCTGTTCTGGTTTCTGAAGCCTCTAAGGCCTTCAATTTGCAATACCAAGTTAACCACCCAAACGTACATTAACGAATCAGACAAATTAGATTTCCAATTAAGTTTCTCAAATAGTTCTAAAAATTTCGATTAACACATCTAAGTCCTCAATTGTGATTTCTGAACCCGTAAAGGTCGGTAATTTCAATTCTAAAGCCATGGCTAAACAGTTGATTCCTCAATTTGAACACATATCATTAAATTAAAATGCATTAACCCATAAGGCCGTAAAGGTAATCTCTAATACGGATTTTGGGGTCGTTACATTCTTTGTATTTTGTATTCTCTGCATTCTACATTTTCTGGACATTGCACACATACTCTGCTTTCCGCATTTTCTCTGTATTCTGTTGTATACTTACTGTCGCCCTCTTGCTTTTTACAGCTATGGGTGTATGCCTATTTTCCGACACTTGCCCTAAAGCCGGAGGTCGAGATGCCTCTTGGGGTGCCATACTCTCACCGGTATGACGGGAGATGTCAGTCGAGGACCCGAGAGACCCTTTTATTTTTTTGCCAGTATTTCGATACAGTGAGCGTAGCAGAGGTAACTCAAAACTCACAGTTCTTTCTGCTTTCAGCTCCAATTCATATTGCATATCTAATGGTAACTAACAACCTATGCATTTGCTGTCTGCAGATCACGTGGAAGCCCTGGGCGACGATGCTAGAGGGTGTCAGATATCAATTCGCCGGCGCTTGGGGTGCTTCCCTTTATCGGCTCGTGCTTGAGGGACCAGTAGGCCGAGCTTGGTTCCTAGGTGAGCGCTTCCTGAGCCAGGCACTAGGTGTGCCATTACAGACGGTTCCCATCCCACCTCCGCTATCCATGCGGGCCACAGAGAGTCTCTCATCCCAGGAGATCATTGACTTTACGCGAGGTGTAGATGTAGACTTTTTCCTTGAGGAGGGGGACTATACGACTTACATCTAGACACACCTCATGCCTCCCTTGACAGGTATTTGTGCTCATACAGGAAGGGTGGATGATGCCCCTTCGACGAGCAGGGCCCGAGCACCGAGGGGTAGGGCTAGAGGGATGCCTCCCGCTAGGCAGAGTTTTGGATGGCCAGCGCTTCCGACCGAGCTGACAGGTTGGCGGCACTCTGGAGAGCCTTATTAGATCTTGATTGAGCCTCCGGTGCTTGGTCACTGATATATCAGGACACCTGATTCACCTCCGGTATGTACTACAGCTTTTATTTTTTCCATTCTTGCTCAGATACTCAGACATTCATTTATTCCAGACACTGATCATTTCAACTTGCATTTGCAGCCCTTCATAGGGTACGTCGAGGGGTTACTCGAGATGTTGGCCTCATTCGAGGGCATGATCTTGAGGAGGGAGGTGATACTCGGCTCCCACGATATTCAAGTAATTTTTCAGTTTTCTTGCATTTCGGTCATCATATTTCTGCTGATATACTGAAACTGACATCTCAACTGAACATTTCCCCACACTGCACTGATACACTACATGTATCGATCATATCTGGCACATTGCATTCACCCACCATATCTGACTTCTGCATGTACTCATTTCGCACACGATACTTGCATTTGATACACATACTGTGGCTGACATATTCAAACTGCCTTTTCAGGTCACACCTCTACCGACAGGACCAATGACAGCAGGAGCAAGACCATCAGCGCGCCCTCCAGCAGTAGGGAGAGAGAGACACGCTCTGGCGCGCGGTCGAGGGAGACGTCGAGATCCTATCATGTGCGATGACGATGAGACCAGCGAGACTGAGGAGGCTGGAGATCAGTATGACGAGTCATCCGAGAGCGAAGATGATGATGCTGACTCAGATTCCGCTAGTGGAGATGAGGTTGAGCCAGGTTCTGATGCAGAAGATGACGACTCCGGTTTCGGTTCTGCATCAGGTTTAGACAGCGGTGCGGATAGGGATAGCTCTGCAGAGTCCACTCCACCGAGGAAGAGGACAAAGAGGGCCTCTAGAGCTTGAGATAGCCGGTGCTGATTCATGTGTTTTTGCTTTATTTATTTTTGCTAGTAATGTTAGCACATTGTACAGCTTTAGACAATTTTATTTTCTTAAAAACTTGTACTCTTTGTAAAAAGAAACCATGATTGGAATGAAAACAGCTTTTTGACGAAAACGTGTTGCATTTTATACTCTGAGCATCGCATTACACCATTTTACACAAAAACGGGATTGATGGAAATTGAATATTGTACATTGTCTTGACAATTGCTTAGTCAGGTAATGAACCGACCAACACATAATAAACAGAGTAAAACCACTCAAAGAACAACTAATGCGACAACTCGATAAACGCAACAAATACAAATTGATAAACAAATTGAAACAAACTTGAGAGCGACTCAACAAAACTACTAACACAAACCAGCAGAATGCATCAAGAGTAGAACAAAAACACAAGTTCTCAGCAGTCTCAACACACAGAAAGACTAAAGGAATTTTGTTGGGCACAAATAAGGGCTGTCAGCCACTTAGTGGTGACTGTCGGCCACCAAAAGTGGCCGGTCGACTACTAAAGGTGGCCGGTCGGCCACCTTAACTGGCCAGTCGGCCATTGATGTAACACCCTCAAAATAATAACATTAAACCCATCAAATAAGACATGCATTTACATATAAACTAACCACTTTCCTTTATTCCTTAGAGTTCCATTACATAAGTATTACATGTTAACATCATAACAACATGCCCTACGGGCTTACAGCTTTCCAAGTTAACACTTGGTTACACAACAAAAGAGTACTAACTCATACACATTAAGCCCTTGGCTTGAAGTTACATGTAATACATCAAAAGTTAAACGACAAAAGAGTGTCCGCCACTAGCCTCCCAGCTATGTCCTTGGAGGAACCTGTAACAAACCTGCCCAACACATCCCATAACTCAATATACAAAGTACAAAGGATGCAAACACGATAATAAACAACAACCAAAATTCACGGACACATGTCCGGATCACTGTACAACAAGGGTAAACCCGGGATCGCTATAATTGATGCAAGGAGTCTCCAGATTGCTACCACCTGTCTTCCACTCAGCACCTTATCTTCTACAAAAGTTGGGACTTCGTAGTTTCTTCATTCTAGCTCTGTTTTTGCCACAAATGGAGCCATTCTTCACCAAAAAACTCTCAACTTGGATTGCAACTTTAGATGGCTCAAAAAAAGTGAATTTCCGGGGTTTCAGGATAAATGCACTATTCTCGCTAAGTCGTACCCCGCTGTGTTTTCCGTTCTTTCATGCCGCGGCTAGATGTTGGAACCTGGTTACACATGTTTTCAACTTTGGAGGACAAGAGATATGCCCCATAATCGAAGAATTCCAAGTTTTGATGGAATCCCGGTGTAACGAGGAAATCCTATCCCAGTCCCGTTTTGGCCACATCCAACCTTTAGGACAGATGTGTGGGCTCACTCTACAATATGCTCGATCCTTGGTTCACAACGGAGAACTAGACATTCCTAGTCTCATTCACCGATTTTCTGATATCGGCGACTGCGGAGACCGTCTTTGGCAAAGTTTTTGGCAGCATGCCCTTTGCTTGTGTATGTTGGCCCATTTCCTACTTGCCCCTTTCTTCGGAGGGTCTAGCATTTTCTTGGTCGAAGTTGCCCAAGGCTTGAAAGAGGGCAAGAGTTGTATTGGCTTGACACTAGCTGAGACTTTGATGGGCTTGAATGCTTTTCATCGTCGGGAGACAACCAAGTTCGCAGGAAGTCCACTACTCTTGCAGGTAATGTTTCCCGCCCTGCTCACATGTGTTTCTTACATCACTCGGCCCTCAAGTTCTGTTTTTCTCTCTAAAACCCTTTCTCACTTTTTCTCTCCACATACACCTCTATATTCTTTAATCTCTCTTATTTTTCATCACTCCCCAGATATGGCTCATGGACAAGTTGAAGGTAGTGGACTCTCGCCTTGCATATTCG
Organism: Camellia sinensis; assembly: GCF_004153795.1. Taxonomy (NCBI): domain Eukaryota; kingdom Viridiplantae; phylum Streptophyta; class Magnoliopsida; order Ericales; family Theaceae; genus Camellia; species Camellia sinensis. The sequence goes on along the minus strand of NW_021025354.1, from coordinate 625,518 downwards.
GCACGAGGCTATTTCTTTCACCAACAGCTAGTTGATTTCCCAAATGAGGGGTGGTGGTGCCATTGGATGTGCAACAGGTCTGCCGTTGACATTTGCTTAGCGTTGCCCCTAGTTTGATCTGCCTAAGATGAGCTACAGCATAGCCCGGCAACCTGGCATTCAGTTGATTAGCTTGACACACTGTGTCTTCTACTTTTCATTCTAGTTCAGGCATCAGTTCGGGCACGACCAGACCTGCACAGAAGAGGGGATAGAGTACCCGGCTCCATTTCTAATCCGAGGTTCATAACTAGATCGATATCCCACTACATGGAGGACAAGAGAACTTCTGGCACCCGCTCCCAATTTTAGTTGCGCCTTTTCTGGAAAATACATAGCTTGGCTCGAGGATGAAGCGCAAACCGGGCCTACTTTAGCATCTGAAGCTTCCACAAGCTCTGGGAGGGGACACAAGAACACCTGACTCATCAATGCCCCAAGTTTATTGCTTTAATCTATACTTTCAAGTTTTCCTTTTGAATGTAATAAAGTAAATTTGATTTGCATCAAGAGTTAGAGAACTTTGTATTGAAATCAATAAAATTGAAGTTGTGGGCACTGAAAATTTTTCGTTTGGTCCAAAAATGGTCTAAGTTGTAAAAAGATTAATTTGAACAAAATTAACTTTTATTAAAACTTTTCAAAACCATCTTCGATAAGGATCATAACTGGACACATCCGAAATCTATCCTTGAGATGTACAACCACAAATCTAGAAAACGGAAAGTTGCCCATTGTCTGAATAGCACTGCACTGCACTATAACCAGATCTCATAGTGAAGACCACAACCAAACTCTTGGATGCAGAAAAGACAAAGATGGCCAAAACAATCTCATGGACATAGTTGATTTGGAAGTGTTTATGGCTGGACTTCAGAATGAAGTTGCCTACGTATCCCAAAGATGGGAACCAAGCCTTATGTAGTTTGGTTCTGGTTCACTCAGGTATTAACACTCTCCTTTTGCGCTCTAACTTTTGCTAAGGCCGCCCTTTTTGGGTTTTCAACCTTGCAAGCTCAGTTTTTCTTTTTTTTCTAATTTTTTGTGCTCTAACTTTTGCCCAGGTCGCCCTTTCAGGTTTTCGGCCTAGCGAGCCTCTCAAGGGTAATATTTCTTTAACTTGTCCATGTTGATTGGTTGGGAGAATTCGAGGCCATCTAGGTCCATAAGAATGACAGCTCCACCCGACCAAATTGATTTGATGATGTAAGGACCAGTCCAATTGGGTCTAAACTTGCCCCTAGGGTCATGGATGGGAGTTCGGTTGTCTTTGAGAACCAAATCCCCTTCTTTCAGATTCTGGACTTAACTTTCTTGTTGAAAGCCCTGGCGATTCTACGTTGATAAGCTTGGACATGGTATAGGGCTTTCAACATTCTCTCGTCGAACAACATTAGTTCATCAAACTTGCTTTGCTGCCAATCCGCTTCTGCTATCTGGCACTCAGCCATAACTCGCAGCGACGGAACCTCAACTTCAATAGGCAAAATAGTTTCCATCCCATAAACCAAAGAGTACGGAGTTACCCCAATAAATGTCCGAATTGATGTCCTGTACCCCCAAAGAGCAAATGGTAACTTATCTGGCCAGTCCCTGTAGGTTTATACCATCTTCTATAAAATGTGTTTGATGTTCTTGTTAGCGGCCTCAACAGCTCCGTTTGTTTGCAGTCGATATGTGGATGACTTATGAAAAGCCACGTTGTATTTTTCCAACAAGTCGATCACTTCTTTCTTAAAGTGGGAACCATTGTCCGAGATGATCTCATTCAGGACCGCAAAACGACAGATGATGTTATTCCTGATGAACTTGGCTACGTGTGACGCTTTCAGCACTACGTAGGATTGGGCCTCGATCCACTTTGTAAAATAGTCTATTGCCACCAGGATATACTCATGCCCATTTGACCTCTTCGGAGTAACTGCCCCAATAACATCAATTCCCCAGACTGAAAATGGCCATAGTGAAGTCATGTTACAGCATCAACGGCGGGATGTTCATGCGATTTGCATGAATTTGGCATTTGTGGCATCGCCAAACAAAACAGATACAATTCTCCTCCATGGTTGACCAGTAGTAATCCTGCCTGAGAATTTTCTGAGCTAGTATTACCCCGCTCATGTGCGAACCGCACTCTCCTCTGTGGATGGCCTCCATTAAGCGCTTCGACTCTTCTACATCAACACACAGCTTGTGCATTCCCAGATGGCCTCGTTTATACAATTTACCCTCGCAGATGATAAACTGAGCAACCATTTGTTGTATTGCCTTTTTTTCTTTGGCATTTGCCCCTAGTAGATAAGCCTCATTTTCCAAGAAGTTCCAGATGTCATGATACCAGGGGTTCTGATCTTGTACTTCATCTAACGTGACAATCAACTCGTAGGCCAACACATACCTCTGTTCAATAATGATTGGACGCATCCAGACTTCTGAAGGGATGTCTATCATGGAAGATTAAGTTAATAAAGCGTTAGCGAACCTGTTGCTCTCTCTTAGCAAATGCGTGAAAGTTAACTTCTCAAACCTGGGAATCAGCATGTCCAGGGTTTGATGATAGATTTTCATCATTTCTTCCTTAACCTTCCAGTCTCCTTTTGCTTGAGACCCAACTAGGTTCGAGTCCCCAATGACGTCCAACCATTTTGCCCCTAGTTCTAGGGCAGCTTCCAAGCTAGCGATACATACCTCGTATTCTACTTCGTTGTTTGATACCTTGAACTGGAGTTTGAAAGCTAAAGGTATATGGGAATTGTCGGGTGCTATCAGCAACACCCCTATCCCATAACCGTATTGATTAGACGCTCCGTCAAAGTACATAGTCCAAACCTTTTTCTCGACTTGCAAAATGGCCTCATCTGGGAATAAGTACTCTACTGCTTCATCTCCTTTCACTGGGTGGTCGGCTAGGAATTCTGCTACCACTTTTCCCTTCACAGATTTGCGAGTCATATACTTCAAATCAAATTCGGAGAGAAGAAGCAACTAACGGGCTAGCCTACCCGTAAGTGCTGGTTTCTCGAAGAGATATTTGATGGGATCTAATCTCGACACTAGAATTACAGAGTGAGCTAACAGGTAGTACCTCAATTTCCTGATAGCCCGTACCAAGGCCAAGCAAGCCTTCTCGAGCGGGGTGTAGCGGATCTCATATTCCAATATCTTCTTGCTTGGGTAATAGATGGCTTTCTCCACTCTATCCTTAGATTCCTGCGCAAGCATGCAACCCATAGTCGTGTCAGTTACTGATAGATACAAAATCAATGGCTTCCCCGGCTCTGGCGGCGACAACACGAGCGGGTTCTGAAGGTACTGCTTGATCGGTTCAAAAGCAACCTGGCATCAGTCATTCTATTGGAATTTATTTCCTTTCTTCAGGAGACCAAATAGTGGTTCACAAGTCAAGGTTAATTTTGCAATAAACAGTCTTATGAATTGCACTTTTCCCAGAAAGCCTCGCACCTCCTTTTCAGTCTTTGGTGGTGGCATTTCTAGTATGGCCTTGATTTTGGAAGGATTAACCTCAATGTCCCTCTACGTAATCAAGAACCCTAGCATCTTCCTTGTTGTGACACCAAAAGTGCATTTCTGTGGATTCAGCCTCAACCGATATTCTCTAATCCGTTGGAAAAATTTCTTCAAGGCGGTGTAGTGGCCCTGTCTTTCCTTAGACTTGACAATCATGTTGTCCACATACACCTTAACCTTTTGTGGATCATATCATGCAAGATCATGGTTGCAACCCGTTGATAAGTAGTCCCAGCATTTTTCAGACCGAATGGCATCACCCTGTACCAATAGGTTCCCCACGGCATGGTGAAAGCAATATTCTCCCTATCCTCAGGTGCCATCAAGATCTGGTTGTACCTGAAAAACCCATCCATAAAGGAGAGCAACGCATGGCCTGCAGTGAAATCCACCAATTCCTCGATGTACGGTAGAGGAAAGTCGTCCTTCGGACTAGCTTTGTTCAGATCTCTGAAATCCACACACACCCGAATTCTGCCATCTTTCTTCAGCACCGAAACAATGTTGACCAAGTAGGATACTCAGATACTAGCAAGAACCCTGCATTTATCTGCTTGGTGACCTCTTCCTTGATTCTCAAAGCCCAATCCGGGCGTATTCTCTGAAGCTTCTGCTTGACGGGTCGGGCCTCAGGGTCAAGAGGGATCCGGTGTTGTATAATCTCAGGATCGATTCCAGGCATGTCTTCGTAGGACCACGCGAAAACATCTTTGAAATCTTTTAATAAAGCGACTAAGCGCTCGCGTTCCTCTGAAGACAACGTGGATCCAATCTGGACCAGACGCGGATCCTTCTCCGTGCCCACATTAATTGAAATGATTTCATCAACCAGGGATTTTACAAACCTCTCATCTTCTCGATCAATCAAATGTTTTAAAACCATAGAAATTCCTTCCTCGTCGTTTTTATCAAAATTTTGAAAGTCATGATCAATGCAATATACAAGTGGCACATAAAAGTACTCAGAAACAACAGTGGTACCATTCTCATTCACAATTTCCTAGGGGTGAGCATAGTTCGGATTGGGAGAAAACTAGGACCAATCTGTTATCTACGATTCTTGAAAAATTAAAACCAATCCAATTCCTTTAAATTGTTGAACCAATCCATTAAAACACGGATTGGATCAGTTTAGGACCACAGATTTAAATAATTAAATAACAAAAAAAATATACAGCACAATATGGGTGGACAGCCTCTTATTTTGCCATATGTCGTTACAAAAGCTTATTATCAACATATGTACTAATATCTAATATCTATACACATACACAGATGATTGATTATCTTCATGATTGAACAAGTAGAACAAACAATAATGCTAGAACACTCACAAATGTACCAACAAACAAACCAACTAAGATACAAGAATTGCATGTTGACATAAGGTTCACATTTACCAAATAGTGTAGTTAATATGATTGTTAGTGTCTCGAACACTATTGGTAAAACAAATTATGATGATGTCTCCTATAAATCAGAAACTGACCATTTCCATGAGCAGACACCTTGGTAGTAATACCAGCAAACCCAGTATAAACCTTCTACATATCTCAAAACATCCATTCTAAGCAAACAACATCCATTCCAAGCAAACACACATCAACAATAGTGGCTAATAACCACCAAATTCAATAGTAGTAGACATTACATTTCTTTTTCCACAAATTCTAAGCAAACAGGTATAAAATAGTTTTAGACAAAAACAAATAAACAAACAAAAGCATGTTGACAACAGCACAGCTTAATGATGACAAACAAAAGCACCACAGTAGCGCAGCAGCGTAACAATAGCAGTAATAGCAAATTCCACATCATAACAAACCAAATCATTTTCCAGCAGCTATGTTAACATTGGTCAGAGCTGCAAAAAAATTAATTTCAGTTTAAAATAAAAAATAACACAATACATGAATGGAATTTAAATGATAAATTGAATATTAGAATTCTATTACCTCTTTCTATGTCCTCCAAATCTGCAAAGTTTTCTTCCATCTGAAGTGGCAATGGCGAAGCGCGCAACCAATCTTGTGTACAAATTAAACTTTCAACAAGTTTTGGAGTAAGAGAACTACGAAATTGGTCAAAGATACGACCTCCTGTGCTGAAAGTAGACTCGGAAGCAACAATAGAGACAAGAATGGCCAAAATGTCCCTTGCAACTTGAGAAAGAACTTTATATCTTGAAGAATTTGTCTTCCACCAACTTAAGATGTCAAAGTTAGCAACTTCCTTTTCACAAGATTCTTCCAAATACCTATCTACTGCTGACTTTCCTCCATCACCTTTTTTTTCCTCCAAAAGCTTTTGAAATTTTGTCATAAGAGACACTTGGTGCTAACTTACACCAATGTTTACTTGATCAACAATGTCTACCTCATGAACCATTTCATTCGAAGATGAAGCAACTGTCTCAAACTATTTATACTTATCAAAAATGTTATTCAAAGTCTCTCTTACTTTTTGAGTGAGCTCACTCACCATGGCAGGTTGATAAACTTCAAAATAACAAAACCTCACATACTTCAACTTACAACAAGGATCTAACACAACAGCAATCAATAACATCATATTTATTTTTTCAATTTTTCCTCAATACTTGTCAAATTTAGTCTTCATTTTTATTGCCATGGCTTTCAAAGAAGGATCTAAACTCTTTCCCCATTCAGTTAAGGCACTTTCTATAGCACAAACTTTAGTGAAGTACAAGTTGGAAGTGACATACAAAGAACTAGACAAGCGAACAGTTGCATCATAAAACTTTTGTAAAAATTGTGTAAAAACATGAGTATCTTCCCAATCTTGAGTAGTAGAATAAGTTCTAGTTTGAAATGTGGATCCTCATCCTCTAATCTCTCAAATACTTTTTGAAACTTTGTTGCAATATCTAGCATTAGATATGTGGAGTTCCACCTAGTTTGAACATCTAGACACAACAAGCTTTTACATGTTACCCTCTCTGTTTCAGCACATGTCCTGAAATATTGCTCTCATTGTGGAGAACTCCTTACATACTTCACCGCATCACGAATTTGAGTTATTGAATCTTTTATTTCACTTAACGCATGATTGACAATTAAATTAATTATATGGGCACAACACCTCATATGTAAGTACTCACCTCTTAAAATCAAAGAGTCACTATTTTTTGAAAACTTCCTTTTCACATATGCAATAGCTACATCATTTGCACTTGCATTATCCATAGTGATTGTACTAATCTTCTCTATACCCCAATCAACTAAACATGATTCCACTGCCTTACCAATTGCCTCCCCCTTGTGACTAGAAATCACACTAAAGTTGAGAATTCTTTTTTGCAAATTTCAGTCTTTATCAATAAAGTGGGCTGTTAGGCACATGTATGAAACATTTTGTAGAGATGTCCATGAATCCGTAGTGAGACAAAGTCTATAGTTTGCAATCTTTAACACATTTTTCAATTTTTTCTTCTCACTACAATATAAATCCACAATATCCCTTGCCACTGTAAAGCGTGAAAACTTTTTGAAATTAGGTTGCATCACACTACAAAATTGAAGGAATCCTTCACGCTCTACACACCTAAATGGCAACTCATCAGTGATTACCATTTTAACAAGTGAATCCCTACATGTTTGTTGATCAAATTTCCAAACTCCAAGAGTTTTTTCGCCTTTGGTTACAGATTGAAATGCCAAAGTCTTTTGTTTTTTATTTTCTTTATTCTAACGAGACTTAGGACAATTTGCAATATGTTTTCTCAAAGTGCTAGTTCCATTTGCACTAATCCAAGCATAACAAGCTTTACAATGGTTATATTTAACACATGCAGCAGTCTTACTCCCTTCTTTAAAAATTTTGGTAAAATGCTCCCAAACTTCAGAATATTGTCTAACTTTTGGCTTAGGAGGAGGGGGGCATACCTTTGAACCTTAAGGAGTTTCAGGCTGAGGATCATGTTCTTTATCAAATTGAGACTGAGAGAGGTCAATTACATCATTTGTGTCTCCGATACTTGACATCTATCAAACAAGAGAAAGAAATAAATCCAAAAAAAAAAATACATATATACATATATACAGCCTGAATCATTACTAGGTAATAGCATGCTTTCATGGCTGTAATTTCTCCATGGTTAGAGGAAACAAAGTTAAAATGGTACATGATTGAGGATTAACAAAGTAGGGCTCTTCATAATTGCTCTTCTTGTTAATGGTTCTGAATTTTGGTAATACATATATACATAAGTCTATTCATTTATCAATTCAAACAATACCTAGACAGATTGCCTCAAACAGACTCTACCAAGCTTAATCAATAAAGTCAAGACTCAAGAGCTCACAATGGATTCACAATCTTCACTAGCTAACACTAACAAAAGCCCATTTCATTCACTTCACAAATAAACAAACTTAGGAATAATGGTTTAAAATAGAACTTTTTGCCCAGTGTTTGGATTAGGTTTATTTGCTTGGGTAGAGGGGGTTGGTTATATGGTAGGAGAGGGTTTGTAGTGATGTTAGGCTTTTGAGGAGGCACTATTACTTTGTTGTCAATGAGATCCTGAATCTCATGGCTCAATCTAAAGCATAGGTCGGTATCATGACCATGCTGCTGGTGGAAGGCGCAATACTTGGCCGGATTGTGTGTAGGAGGGAGGGGATTAGGCAATGGACGCGGCTCTAAGGGCTTCAGATGCCCTTTTTTGATCAGGACCCTCAAGGTCGCAAATAGAGACATGTAGAGTGGGGTGAAAACCCTCTGGCCTCGGGGTTGGTGCTTTTCAGGTTGTGAGGTAGTTTCGGATGTACTAGCAAAAGGGATGGCTGTTTTCGGTGTAGTGATGACCATACCAACACTACAACAAAAATAGTCTTTAGAGACGAAAACTAATGACGAAAAAAATTTTTGTCACGAAATACGTATCTTTTAATGACGAAAATCATATTTCGCCTCCAAATGTACCATTTTTGGAGACAAAAATAAAATTTCGTCACCAATATAAATCACAATAAAAAAAATAGGTGACGAAATTATTTTTCGTCATTATTTATATTTTTTTTGTCACCAAATATCTTCCCGCTAATATTTTCGGAGGGTGCCAAAATTTTGAGACTTTTAGTGACGAAAAAATTGGTCACCAATTATAAAATTATTAATGACGAATATATTTTTGTCACCAATAATTTTTAATATTTTAATATCATTTAGTGACAAAACGATTTTTGTGGCCAATATTTCTATCTTTGGTGAAGAAATAATTTTGTCACCAATAAATAATTTAGTCACTAAATATTTTAGGAGGGAAATAAAAAGTTTTGGCGCCTCAAACACACACAATAGTTTCTCAGTTCAAACCTATTTCACACACACATACACACACACACACGCCGCTGCTCACTCTCCTCATCGATTCAGACACAGATTCATCGTCGATCGGCTCACTCTGCTCACCGCCGTCACCCTCTCCTCACCGCCGCTGATCTGTTAGCTTCTCCTCTCCTCACCGCCCCTCGCTGCTGTGCCGATCTAGCCTCTCCTTCCCTTGAATGGATTCACAATCTTCACTAGCTAACACTAACAAAAGCCCATTTCCTTCACTTCACAAATAAACAAACTTAGGAATAATGGTTTAAAATAGAACTTTTTGCCCAGTGTTTGGATTAGGTTTATTTGCTTGGGTAGAGGGGGTTGGTTATATGGTAGGAGAGGGTTTGTAGTGATGTTAGGCTTTTGAGGAGGCACTATTACTTTGTTGTCAATGAGATCCTGAATCTCATGGCTCAATCTAAAGCATAGGTCGGTATCATGACCATGCTGCTGGTGGAAGGCGCAATACTTGGCCGGATTGTGTGTAGGAGGGAGGGGATTAGGCAATGGACGCGACTCTAAGGGCTTCAAATGCCCTTTTTTGATCAGGACCCTCAAGGTCGCAGATAGAGACATGTAGAGTGGGGTGAAAACCCTCTGGCCTCGGGGTTGGTGCTTTGCAGGTTGTGAGGTAGTTTCGGATGTACTAGCAAAGGGGATGGCTGTTTTCGGTGTAGTGATGACCATACCAACATCAGAGGTTCTTACAGCTGCATTACTACTTGTAGCCGCATTGGAACCGCAGGCAAACACCCTCTTGGGCTGCTCTTTATCAATGTCTATCAGACCCTGTTTCATTGCATCCTCTATCTGCACCCCTATCTCATGAAGGTCAGCAAATGTAGGTAGAGGTAGGACTATCATCTTCTGTAGCAGCCTCGGTTGCAGATTACTACGACCATTCTTATCTGGTCCTTTTCAGCTGGCTAGGTGGTCATCATAGAGGCCTTAGCCCTCCACCGAGTGACAAAATCAGAGAAGCCCTCCTTCAGCACTTGACGAGTTGCTTCAAGATCACGAGTTGTGATCTCGATTTGAGTGTTATAGGAGTATTGAGCAATAAAGGCCTCAGCCATCTCTTCCCATCTCCTCTTCAAGGAATCCTCAAGTTTTGCATACCAAATGGCCGCGATACCTGACAAGGTCCGGCCGAAGAGGGATAGCTTTTGCAGTCTAGTTAGGCCCATCAGCCGCGAAATGTCTGAGAATAGCCGCAAGTGGACCATGGGATCACCCGAGCCATCAAAGTGGTCTATATGTGGCATTTTAAATCTATCCGGCAATGTTACCACCGAATCTGTATAGCCGTCCTCTATATCTGGGATCGAATTGACTCCTTGAGCTTGTTTGAAAAGCTTCTCAAGCTTGCTCACTTTCAGAGCACTAGGGTCGACCTCAAACTCAAACGATGCCTCCGTTGGGTAAATCAGTGCTTTGGAAGTCTGGGGTGGAACTAGCTCTATCAGAATGTCCGCATTTTCCTGGACATTAGTAGTAACCCCGGGTATTGGAACCTTGACTAGGGGTGGATGTAAAGCAGAAGCTGCTGCGTGTTGTGGTTATTGTTGTTGTTGAAGCCTAGCGATCAACTTAGCTTGCTAGGTTGCAATTTCTGCTTGGCGGGTGGTGGCTTTCGCTTGGCGAGCAGCGTCTAGCTGCATTGCCTCAATGGTCTGTTGAAGTTGATGCAACATATCCTCCATGTTGTCTACGGTGCTGATCTATCAGAACCGGTGTGTAATCTCTTTTTGATGTGGAAGCAGAAAACTGGACTTCGCTGAAGGAAAGTAACTGCCGAACCGGTGAATTATACCTGACTCTCCTTCGTCTCGTAACCGGGGGTAGCGAAGCAAACACTGGTTGTCCTCTCACAAGATCGCCAGATCGATAAAGCCGCCTTACTCTAGTCTAGAGTGCTTGGGGGGTAACTACCTCGTCGGAAGCAATTATGAAATACTACCTTGCAAAAAAAAAATAAAAAAAAAAGAAACAAAAATCAGAAAACGCACAGCACCTCGGCTCAGACAGAAACAACACGCAGTCGTAATCATAAGCTGGACAATCTGTACTCAAACACTGATTTCTACCCCAAATTTTCTGCCTCAAAACTGATACCCTCAAACTGATACTTAGACTTGCAACTGATACATACATTCCTGTAGAGTTACGCTTTAAAATCACGTATTAAGCAAGCGAGAGCCAAAACACCCCTATGATAGGGTAGGGTTACCCTGTCCTATTTTTGTCAGGAGCTAGGGATTCGCTACGCAAACAAGCGGTTTCATACAATCCTGCATTCGAGTGAGCAACCTGTCCTAGTTTGGAACAGTCTCTATGGCTTCCGATATGCAACTAGGTTGATTGGTCAAAAAGGGTACCTCAGCAAGACCACTTAATATACCTCTCGCACCTAATACCAAGAAGTGAAAGGAGGATCAAATAGTACAGCGGTAGTCCAGATCCAAGGGTTGTGTTCCCATCGTGGCAGAGCCCGCAACCGGTCAGCCTTATGGCGAGATTTTCCAAGCAAGCCTCCGGCAAACCGCTCAGGAATAGTAGATGGTAAACACTGTGACTTAGGCGCACCAATGCAAATGCAAATGCAAAGAAACACATAAGTGTAGATAAAACAACATATCATGAGTTCGAGTCAAGCTCTCTAAATCCCCAGTGGAGTTGTCAGAAACTGTAGCTCGACTTTTTCGCGCCCCCTTTCGGAGAGCTCGAATTGGTCCTATAGTTCGGACTCCTGTCACGGTTCTGAATCTAATCTCACAAAGTGCAATGTGAAACTGATAAACACCAAAGAGTCCAATCCGACAAATCTTTTTGAAAAATTAATTTTAAATCAAATAATGCCAAAATTGGACTGCTTTGTCAGATTACAGAATTACCACCTAAATATTTTGTTTTGGAAAAATTTAGGAAATCCTGACTCGTGCCAAAGGCCACGTGTCCATCATTACCAAAGTTGCCTCGGCTTAAGAACTTGGGTACAAGAGAGAAAGGTCCTGAAATGAGCACCCCCGCTCGCCCGATCAAAGATCGGCCTCTACTATCATGATATGCTCTTTTGTAAACATTATGTGTTCTAGTTCTGGTTATTAGCTAACTTTACTATGTGGCACACACAAGCAAGTATAGACTAAAATCGCAAGAATTAGAACATTTCAACTCATGTTTACTTTTGAAAATGGTTTGAATTTGCCATCCTCAAGTGGGCTAAAATGTGGATTTGCCACCAAACATGATGGGCTTAAACATGATTTGCCACTTCACAAAGCGGGCTTAAAACTCATATTCGTTGAACTGTTCCAATTCAAGCAACAAAGCCTTGATCCACATGCATTCATGCAGTTTAGCATTTAAGCACATAGCTTTATGGAAAGCATGTGAAACATGTTAATATGACAATCACACTCATGCAAGTATGCTAAAACATAAAACTCATCGAATACTCCAAGCCAAAACAAAAACTAGTTAGAAATGTGCATGATCCTAACTATACAAAATGCCTAATGCACCACATGCAATAATGCAATAAGATAGGCTCGGCTACCTAATCATGGTATTTGCAACACTTTGATAGCTTGCTTTGAAACACGTATTTAGAGAAGTATTGAATTGACAATGCAGTTTGAATGATGCGCCGAGCCTCGGTGCATGCAAGACAAATGAATGATGCAAATATGCAAGCATAAGGTATGCTAGTTGAAAATGTCCCTAATCTAATCATCGAAAGCCATTAAATAAGGAGGAGAAAGACGTGGGGTTGGAAAACATGCACACACGCACGTACGCATGCTTATTATAACATTGTACCCTTGCGAAGGAGGGTCCGAATGAATAAGCTAAGCTAGCTACGCTAATTAAGCTAACTATTACAAACCAAAACTAATTAACTATTCTAGCTAATTATTACAGCACAATTGAAATAAATTAACTAACTATTCTAAGCTAGCTAAAATATTACAAAACGAATTAAGCTAATTAATTACAACACTTGTATGAATGAAATAGCTAACTTAGTTTAAGTTAATAAAAGCGGCTAAATGGTCTCGAGGGCAAGAGATGCATGCATGCTCGGTTGACCCACCCGAAAATGCCATTGCCTTGCCATCGAATGCCTCTATTTGCACCTGTTTGATCACTGAAAATTGTACCAACTCCCAGAATGACTCTGCTCCAACTCAAGAGCACATTTGTGCAAAAATTCACTGGTGGCCGACCGGCTACAAAAAGTGGCTGTTGGCTGCTACAACTGGCCGGTCGACCACTCCAAGTGGTCGTCGGCCACTAAAACTAGCCAGTCAACTACCCCTTCCCTAGACTTCTCCTTTTGCTGCAACAGAGAGCAAACAGAGCCAAAGCAATGTATTTTCAAGGAATGTATGTACAGCTACCCTCCTTATCGTCGCACAAACTCAAAGGAGGGTGACTTTTGGCCTTCAAACCATCAATCAAGCATTTTCAACGCATGATGGCTAGAGAGCCAAGTTTGTATAAGCTTAATGAGTGCACAAACAAGACCAAAATAACCACTACCCTATCATGCATGATCAAGGGTGACGGTGACCAAGAAAAGTGGCACGATTCATCAATTTGAGTATGAAACGTCCCATTTTTCTCGTGTTCGGATTAACGTCCGATCCGAACGCATGCAATACAATACAAAGATGCTTTATCTTGCCTCTTTTACTTTGTTCCTTTTGTTTACTCATTTTAGATTACCAATCCATTCTTGTAATTGATTAGTCCAAAAGTGAGTGTCCTCTAATTGAAAGTAGGCTTAAACCACAAGTGCCTTGAGCATGAAAGAGTTCTCATGCCATTGGTTAGTAGAAACCCTCAAAAGAGGATTAAAACCATTAAGCATAAGTGTCTCAATTTCACACTTAAGCCAACAAGGGGTTCAAAGTCACTTTCAAAAATAAATGAAAGAGTGAAGAATAGAAGGAGATTGCAGAGATTTCAGTGCTGAAATGGAGTGCAAAATGACACTAAATCATGCAAGCAACTCATACAATTCATGTTTATAAGCTTAAAACATTAAGCTAATGAAGGAGATTGCACTACAACCACACAATACAAGCTTCAAAAGGCCAAATTAGCTCAAAATAGAGCTAAAATCAGTCAAAACAGTAACTAAATCATGCTGAGATTATGGTACAAAGTGCTAGAAAAACATGCTCACATGTTAGCTTGCAAACAAGACTCAAGAGCAACTCTAAAAAAGAAAAGAAAGAGTGAAACAAATGAGCATGTGACAGAGCTATATATGCTGAAATTACATGTAACAAGACACTACAACATGCAACCAACTCAAGAAAATCATCTTTAAAGACCTAAAACACCAAACTAGTGAAGCCATTTGCATTACAACTATGCAAAACAAGACTCATATGACCAAAGTAGCCCAAAACAGAGCTAAACCATTCCAAATCAGAGGCAAACATACGTTGGAAATAAGCCAAGTTAGACTACAAAAACATGCTACCATGTGATGCTAACTGGCCAACCCCTCTATTTTTGGACTTCAAAACATGTTTTCCATCACTGAAATAACTCTTAATTTTAATGGTTTAAAGGCCCAAAAAGTTTGATTTGAAAGCCTTGAAAGATGGCACAAAAAGATTCACAATTAGGCAACAAGAAGGGTAGACTACCCCTTTACACAAAATGACCTCAAACCATCATGTTGAGGCTAAAAAATCAGAGTTTTTTGTAGTTGAAAACCAGACCAAAAACAGTACAAAAAGATGGCAAAGCAAGTAATCAAAACAATGCCTATAAGGTAAGTCTTATACCTCTTGAAGCACAGCACAAAACAGGCACAAATTCCAGCTCAAACGTCCCTCAAGAGCTCAACCTAAACCTCAAAGAACCTCAGCTCCAAGGTGAGAATGTTTGGTTAAGGGTCCTTGTACAAAAGTGTAGAGAAATCTAACTATAAGGTACAAAATAAGAAGAGAGAGAGAGAGAATTCTAGAGAGAGAAAGGAAATTTTGATCCAAGATGTCCAACGTCCCCAAATGGGGGAGAGCATCCCCTATATATAGAAAAACAAGCTTAGAGCTTGTATTCATCCCTCCATGCACGTGTATGAGATGCACTTCAATGAACAACAGTTGGCAAATAAATATCTGAAAAAAGAGACAAATGGTCGTTGGCCACTTTAAGTGGCCGTCGGCCACTTCAAGTGGTTGACAAAAACAAAAAATGGCCGAGAAGGCCCCTCCCCCTTCCAGGCAAGAGGCAACAAGTTTTGGCACAAAAACAAGCACAAAACAAAATGGGTTTAGAGGCTCAAAGACAAGGCATTTCACCGTGAACTTCGGGCGCTCAAAACAAGCACAATCATCGAGTGCACAAACGATGACATCCAAGTCTTGAGGTCGGTCAAAAATAGGGTGTCTACATTAGGCCAAAGGTCGTTTGACATGAATGATTGAGCCAAAGGCTGTTTGCTAGAAATGATTGGGCCAAAGGCCGTTTGACATGAATAATTGGGCCAAAGACCGTTTGACATGAATGATTGGGCCAAAGGCCATTTGCTAGAAATGATTGGGCCAAAGGTCGTTTGCTAGAAATGATTGGACCAAAGGCCGTTTGATATAAATAATTGGGCCAAATGCCGTTTGACATGAATGATTAGGCTAAGGCCGTTTGACACGAGTGAATTGGGCCTAAGGCCATTTGATAAGAATGAATTAGGCTCAAGGCCGTTTGATACATTTGGGCCTAAAGCCGTTTGATGTATTAGATAGAAACATGAATAGGCCTAAGGTCGTTTGATATGTTTGTTAACAAGTTTTTATTCATGTAACTTCCTTATTTGATATTATCCACTGGGCTTTCGCTCATTTTCATTCATGTGTATGTAGGTGAGCAAAGAAACATCTAAACCCAGCCTTGGTGAAGACTATGAGAGGAAGTCAAGTTTTTGAGGAGTCAGCCTGAATGTCTCACGCACGAGACTTTGTTTTTGTCCCTTTTGTTCTTTTGTTATTCTTTTGCTATTTTAGTGAACACGTTGGATCACTTATGTATATGAGTTTTTGTTTGGCTGACTACATAGCTGAAAGTTCCTGGATGTTTATAAGATGTTAACTCTATTTATATGTGTGAGTTATTATGAAATACCTTTGGAATAATTTATGCCATACCATGTAAGCACAGCTCATTAGACAGAGTTTTTAAATCTGCTTCCATTTTGGCCC
Organism: Camellia sinensis; assembly: GCF_004153795.1. NCBI lineage: Eukaryota > Viridiplantae > Streptophyta > Magnoliopsida > Ericales > Theaceae > Camellia > Camellia sinensis. The sequence goes on along the minus strand of NW_021025354.1, from coordinate 609,379 downwards.
CTTTAATATTTCTGAAATTGTTTGAGGCCGTAGATAATCTTATGATTATTGGCCGGTTATGACCTTAATCCTTTGGGGCGGGATCAGGTCATGGCACCATGGCCATAATAGCCTCAGTGAGAGTTTGCAAAGCTGCTAGGATCTCCTTCTGCGTATCCTGGAGTGACTGGACCGCCTCAACCGCAACACTGTGGTCATGGTCTTCAACAGGTGCTGCTATGCCATTGGAAGAATCTTGTTGTCGTGAGGGGTGCTGAACTTCATCATCTACCATTTTTTCCAGCGAAGTGTGTAAGCTATTGCAGGTATGAACCATCAACAAAGTAGCCTTTCCAGCAGAGTCGCCAGAAATGTAAGGGGTTCAAGGTTAGGAAGGTGATTAGAGAGGCAAAACTATGATAATGATCTAACAATGGTGAAATGACTGGAGGATGAGCAGCAACAATTGTCTGGGGGGTTGGAGAGTGAGTAGCTGGGTGAGGGTGAAGCAAGTAACTCAAGAAGAAATGTATAGCAGTGCCAAAATGGGCAGCATCTCCCCAAAATCCTTAAAATTCTTCTTCTTGAACCTTGGGAAATGGGTCCTATTTATAGACTTTTTCTTGGTACCAAGAGGATACCAAGTGGCCAAATCGAGAGAGGACATGTGTCCCAGAGGACCACATGAAATATTCTGTCTTGAGCCACCAAGCTGAAGGTGTCACGTGTCCTTCTACATGTATTGTGTACTATCTGTTTGCCTCTGCAACTACCTTTTTTGAGCCTCAGCAAGTGTAGTTGCGACGGGAGTGTTTGGCGCTACAACTTTTTGAGTCTTAGCAAGTGCAGTTGCGATGGGAGTGTTTGTCGCTCCACTTGCTTTCTTAGCTCGAACCTCAGCAAGTACACTTGCAGCGATAAACCTTGCTGCTGCACTTGCATTCTCAATTTTACTTGGCTAGTACATGCATTCTCAGGACTCCATTAGTCTGCTATCGATTATGTTCATGCTTACCTTAGTGAAGCTTTCACCCTTAGTCGCTTAACCACAAACTCCCCAGTTTTCCAGGACGACAGCCATAACCAAGCCTGCTGTCAGTCATGCTGTGCCTTAGTACCAAGCCCAAAGAGGCTTCCTTAGTCCTACCTGTGCGACTAAGGCAGGTTCGTGACCTGGGCTCGTAGGTTCATGACCTGGGTAAATGAAAAGGGAGTCCCTTGCGCTCGGGCTGCCCTGCTCCCATCTTCGCGGGGTTGCTGCGGCAAACTGGTATTTCTGGGCCTACTATCAACTCCAACTAGTAAATCTTGGGGCCTACTATCAGCACCAAGCATTAGCCTCTACTTGCGCTGCAATCACCTTGGCAAGATGTTCCCTCCGCAAGTTGGTTGCGGCGACTGTAGTTGTTGCAGCAATCATTTCCCGTGGCAAGTTCAAATGGCAAAACCGCCAATATTGGAGATGGCGGCACCGACAAAGTGCCTCTGTAACTTGACCGCTGCAAGTAATGCCTCTGCAACTTAATTGCTTCGGTTATCTCATTCCCTCAGCAACTCCAAGCGGCGGCGGAACCAACAATACTTGGAATAGCAGTGGCACCGACAATACTTGGAATGGAGGCGCTGAGATAATGTGCCTCCGCAACTTAGTTGCTTCAGCTTTCTCTTTCTCTCAGTAACTTTAGATGGCAGCTGAATCGACATTATTGGGGAATGACGGCACTGAGGCAAAGTGCCTCACCAATTTGACTACTGCAAGTGTTCCTTCTGCAACTTTACTGTCGCATGTGTTGCTTCTGCAACTTGACTTAGGCATTTTCCTTCGTGGAGTCCTTTTGGACCCTTGGCGGGTCGTACCTGCTTCAACCTACTGTTGGCCCACTTCCCTTGGGCTTTGGCCCATGCTCTTTTTTCATTTCCAGTCGTCTCAGAAGGGCGACCTCAGCACTTGGGACCATACTTAATTTGGAGTTTAATTTCTGACCCTCTACAATACATACATATTTTTTAATTTCTAATAAAATATCAATATAAAAATGAGTGTGAGAGAGATTTAATATATGAAATTTATTACAAATTAGTGGTTATATATATAAAACATATTATGTAAAATTACTTTGTGTTATATATCTAAAAAATATTATACAAATCATTAAAATAGGACATGTATTGTATCCCACAGCACTAGCTCGAACAATGCCTCTTCAATTCAAATTTGAATTGGAGGGAATCCTCTCCCTAAAGCTACATAAAAAATAAAAAAAATTAAAAAAATCAACATTTATATAAAATTAAATTTTAAAACACCCATACATACCACGGTTAAAATGCTAGATTTTTTTTTTATTTTTTATTTTTTTTTTAAAGTGAAAGTTATGGCATATTATTAAACAACATAACCAACCATCAAGCAAGTGGTCTGTACAACAGCAGATAGCACAAGACATCAGTCAGGAGAACCAACTTTAAAGGGGCTTTTCCCAAAATAAGCCAAAATACTAAGTTATTTTCCAAATTAGGCCTAGTTTTGACGAATTTCCCAAAATAAGCTAAAACGTGGTTACAAACCACGCTTTCACCGTTTTTGTGGCCCTCTCGCAAAAAATTTGTAAAATCATAAAAGCATGGTTACAAACCATGCTTTTAAGTAAAATTTATATTTTTCCAGAAAACATGGTTGCGAACCACGCTTTTACTGTTGAAATGTAAAAACGTGTTTTCAAAACACGTTTTCAATACAAACCAACCCACACTCTGACACACACACCCATACACACCCACAACACTCACGCACATCAACTATATAATTGAAACAATATAATTTTTATATATAATAATAATTAAATATATATAATAATAATTTATAATAGCAATAATAATCAACTATATAATTTTTGTAAATATAAATCATTTTTATATAATTTTTATCTTTCAAGTGATTAGAAATAATTTTTTAAAAATTAAATTGAAACAACTATATGTATGCATATAACATGTCCAAAAGTTAAAATGATAATTATTTTTTACAGTTAAATTCTAGAATCTTTATTGAAAAATTAAGAAATAAATGTTTTTAACTTCTAATTATAATTTTTAATTTTTAATTTTAAAAAAAAAAATCTAAAAATCAAACCGTACATAGCCTAAAAATCTTTTGATAAGTCATAAAAACTTGTTTTCAGTGTTATTTGATAAGCCATAAAAATTCTAAAAATTGTCACATTTCATTTTCAGTTATCAATTTATATTTACAAAAATTTTAAAAACTATCATAAAACTTGTTTGATAATTTTTTTAGTTTATAAATAATTATCTCAATGTATAAATTTAAGAAAAAAACGTAAATTCAAAAAATAAATTTACGTTGATTTTTAAACAAAAATTCAAAAAATTTTACTAATAAAATTTTTTTTCAATTAATTTTTTTAAATAAATTCAAAAAATAATTTTAAGTTGATTTGTAAATAAATTTTTTTGAGTTATTTTGGGAAAAAGCCCCTCGTGATGCTATTCATTCAGATCGATATTGTTCACTTTTCTTAAGAATCGCACAACAGGTGGACCCAATTCCCGAAAGCGATGGACCCACCCGACCCGACACATGCTTCATCCGGGCCAACCCAATCTCTCTCCGCTTTATCACCCATCCCTCCTGTCTCTTCGACTCTCGATTGCAAAACCGGCCGGCGTACAATTCCGATCACCGGCATCAATTCCAGGCCGATCAAAACCCTCATCACAATCTCGATTTATCGAGCTTTGTTGTCTGAGATCTGTGCCTACAATGACTGTTTCGGAAGACGAAGACGAAAGTCTCGCCTATTACCTCGAATCCGAAGTCCTCTCCGAGGTCTCCGATCAGGTTTACCAATTTGTCCTCTAATCTTCGAGTTCAATTTTGATTATTAGGTCAATTTTGATTTGTTTACTGGTTTGTGAGACTTGGTTGCAGGAAGAGACGAAGGCAGTGGAGGCGGTGGAGACGGAGGAGGAGCGAGAACCAAAGAGGTTGCGAGTAGAGACGGAGTTCTTCAGCAAGATCCCTCTTGAACTCTTCCATCACATCCTCAAATTTCTCTCCTCCGAGGTATTCTCTCTCTCTCTGTATAAGCATACTTATGTGTGTATCTCTGTGATTATGTATGTACGCAGGATTGAACTTTTTATGTTAATCTCTCTGTAATTTGGGTGGAAGCATCGAAATTTCTCAAGAATTGTTGATATTTTGCAGGATCTTATTTCTTGCTCACTGGTTTGTAGATTACTCAATTTTGTAGCTTCAGATGAGTGCTTATGGCGTCGCCTGTGAGTAATGTCTTTTAGGCCATGTTTTTTGGACGGACTGGATTAGCATTCCCATGACTAATAGTCCTAAGACTACGAATCCGATGGATTATGTATCCTATCTTAACTAATAGTCAAGTTTAAAATAGTTAATCCGTACTTCAATTGTTTAATCAAACATCGGATTAATAATTTTATTGGACTATTAGTCCAATCCTAAGCTTATGTCCACCCAAACAAACATGGCCTAAAAATGTTTATGAATCCTATCCTCTTGAACCTTTTGACATAATCATATATATATATATATATATTTTTTTTTTTTAAATTTTAAACATCAAGGAATAAACTTATTTTTTCAAACCACGTTAAAAAAATGTCATTTTTAATTACGTCTTGTAAAAGCGTGATTGCTAGTTACGTTTTTTAATTAACATAGAAAATTATATGAATCATTTTTTTTTTTGTTTTTATATTTTTTTAACAAAAGCGTGTTATGCTTGAACGTAGTTTGGTATATAAAGTTTATTTGTACACCAGTTGTTTAATGTTGGATTTAGAAAATAAAAAATAAAAAAAAATAATTAGGTTTAAGAGCTCCATGTATGTGGTTTGGGTTGATCCCCTTGTGGTTGGTATATTGCTATAGGTGGGACACCGCTGAATTTTCTGCAGGAATATTTTTCTTTCTTTCTTATTTTATTAATTTCTTTGGGGAAACTTCCTGCGGGGTCATCTTGAATGACTTAGTTGTATCAATTGGAATCTCAATGTTAGTTTTGTTCCTAGTGGAGTTGCATTTGTATTTGACTTGCCGTAAAAAGAAGTTGCATGTGTTTTTTACATGGTTATCTAGTTGATATCACCTAGTTTGTAAAGTAAATATTGTTTCATATTGCAGTAGGTGATCTATTCTTTCATATTAACTTAGCTGTGCTATTGTCAATGCTTAGTACCATCCTTTTTTGAGGTTGGAGGAGAAAATGTTGCCTTTAGTAAATTTCCACCTTTGAGGGTATTAAACAATGTTGAAATTGGTGATAGAGCTATTGTTGCTAATTAATTTAACAGAGACTTGCATTCGTATCTATAATGCGTTCGTAAATTTTTTGTAGGTACTGTATGCGTTGGGGTCTGCTACCCCCTACAAAAAAATTGCGGGAATGTGCTTGGAAAAAGCTTTACATCCAGGTATATATAGGTTCGACTTACAACTTTTTGGTGAGCATATCAAAATCCATATAAGACATTGATTTTTTATACCCAGGCCCTTCTTCATTCTTTTTCTTCTAATTTATCAAGTGAGAGGAAGATTAGTTATTGACTTTAAAGAAACTTGTCTCTTTGAGCTTACTCAGAGCTCCTGTATTGCATCTCTTCTATGATATTCATTGGATGATTTTATCCTCTTGTAATTGACACATTGGATGCTTATTGATGAGGGGGAATTGCAAGAAAATGGTATCAACTCAAAATAATTGCAATGTCACATAAGTACAAACAATTCATGCGTTAGATTATGCAACTAAATCTTGTGTTTCCACCTCTTTGCTATTATTTTGAGTTTATATCATTTTATTGCAATTGCCCCTATTGATAAAGCTAGATTAAGTTTAAAATTTGGTTTAGAAGAATTACTTTCTTCTTGCAGCGTGATGAAGAGGACATGGCTGAATTTGTTAGGAATTGCCCCTCTGAGTTCAAAGAGTATTATGTCCAAATGCAGGCAGCAAAGAGAAGCCAAACACCTCTTCCTTCTCAGGTAAACAGGGGTAGCCATTGGGCTGAAACTTTTGCCTTCTAAGATTTAAATAGGGTATTTGGGGAATCACTGTCTTTCATTCTTTCTTGTAAACTTTGTACAAATCAATAGGCCATGGAATCTAATCCATAACTTGCTAATGCATGAATCCCCCTTTTTCCCCTGTTTGGTGGTGGGAGGGTGGGCGTATAGGATTTTGGATATTGGACTCCTTGAAAATATTTATTAATGATAGTTTGATAACCGCAGACATGTCGCATTCTTTCTTATCCCCCACCTCCCCAAACAACTCTCCAATTCTCTCTCTCTCTCTCTCAGATGAATTATGTTGAAAGCTTATTGGAGGTTTGCTTACATTATTTTTTCTTTGTACTTGCCATAGTGGATGAACCATGCATAGGGATTGACTTCTTCAAATGAGTCTCAATGAAAATTAGCAAATGCATTTCCTTAATTACTATTTATTCCTTTTTTTCCCCCTCTCTCTTTATATATCTGAAGGTGAATGATGACCGGATTATTCTTGACAAGACTCTTACTGATCAAGTGTCTATATGGAAAAGCAGCAGAGGCCTGACTGATAAGGTGGTCTTGGACCATGATTGCTCTGGAGAAACATGTACTTACTATCAAATTGGAGATGTATTTGTTTGTGAGAAGACTGGCCAGGTTCATGGTATGAAACACTAGTTGTGGTTATTGAATGTGGCAACCTTGTTTGTTTGTTTAATAGGTACAATTACATAGATTTTTATTAATGGTTTATGTTCTTTGTTCATGCAGTTTGTGATGATACATGTAGAGAAGCTGTTTTGGACCCTACAAATGAGCTTTTGGTTTGTACAATATCTGGACATTGTTTTGATAGATTGCTGTCACCAGCTGAAATGGAACCAGACACTGTAAGAGAGATCTCCTCTAGCTTACACTTTTGGCTTTTTGTCATAAAACACACTTAGACCTGTTAAAAATATGAAAAATGAAAAAAGAAGAGCTAGACCTTCACTGTGCATGTCTATGGCTATCATGTGATGCTGTTGGCTCGTATACTTCACAATACATATATTAACTTATGATTGTTGGACCACCATCTCTTCATAGTGTAATCCTTTTCATTTGGTTAATCATATATGCATGTGTTTCAAATTGATATATGTATTAAGTGCATGTTATATATCTGACGAATGTATATTTAGAGTAGCCAAAAATATGTTAATATTGAAACTAGTGCCATATTCTAGTGACTTACTCATTGTTCCTTGAGATGTAAAATTTAAAGTTAATCTCTGAAATAGTGAATATGTCTCGACATAGATACATCATGTGCATATTCCATGCCTACCCATGTTTTGTTGCGTCTCCTGGGAGTATTCCATATTTTTTGAAGCTTTCATTTGACATAGATCTGAATTTAGGAGAACGTTGGAAGACTTGTGAGTAGATACTATCTGAATGTTCTGTGAACGAAGTTCTGGAGACATGTTCAGAAAGAGGATAAGAAGCTCTTCTGTTGCTGTAATTTTATGCTTCTTTGGGGTATTTTGTTTGATAAAATGATAAATTGACTGCTAGTTACTCTATCGAGCATTTTAGCTGGCTGTTATTATTGTTCATCATCATAGCGGGGACTGTACTTTCTTATTTATGCTCCGTTTGTTTGGGTGGAAAATGTTGTCCACTTCTAAAATGTGAAAAATATTTTCCGGATTAAAGTCTTACTAATACTACCATCACCTTCACCACTGCCACCGCCACCGCCACTACTTATACAACCATTAGTACATTAGTTTCAACAGGATGCAACCAAACATATTTGGAAAAGATCTTCTGAAACAAAGATTTTCGTAAAAAAATATTTTCCGCCAAAACAAACGGGGTATTAGCATGTCACCAAGTCTGCCCATTTGATTGCTTTTTTGTTAAGCAGGAGATAGGTGGCTTCGTGTATCGTTTTTGGATTTGATACTCAAAAATCTTCTCTCTTTTCTGAAAATCCAGGAACAGCAGCAAGGTGGTGTTTCAGATGACGCAGAACCATTCATGGGGTCTGGCCGTTTTGGTAAATCTCCTACTTCGCCGCTGCATCATGTTTATTGATTCCCAAAACTTTTTATTCATCTTGTATGTGTGTGTGTGTGTGTGTTGCAGCACGGGCTTATCTGTTGGGATATAATTGTGCTGATGAGAAGGAGCTACAAGCTGCTTTGAAGTTTTGCTGATTTAAACCCCTCTCTTCATGAGTGGCTGCTCTGGCATGCTGAGAAATGGCATTTAATCTTTTCTGTTTTACTATTTGAAAGTTTTTAAGATCGTTTAATCTAAATAGTATGTATGAAAAAGTCTTTAGGTTGCTTTTTGTTGCAAGTATTCCTCTTAAGCCGCTGCTTATGTCTAGTTTTGTCTAGTAATGTAAGATAAAAGGTACGCAAATGTATGACGTAAGATGATGCTGGAGCATTATATTGTTCTATGCGACAAATATTTAGATTGACACATATGAAAAGCTTTTAAAGTATGCCATTGTAAGGTTTTCACGCATACTTCATGATCCTTATAATATAAATGTTTTATGCTGATTTTTCGGCAACCAAGCTGATAATTAGTTTTGATATAAAAAAAAAAATATTGAAGCAGATGGGGAACTACCTTTCATATCCCATTGTAGCCAAAATATATTTTGGACATATGTTTCTCCCACTCTAACATGTCCAGATCTACATTAAAAAAGGAACAAGTGCAAAAATGAAGAGGTAAGAAGTTGTACATGTAAGAAGTTGCAAAATTTTTGAACAAATGGATTATACAGAGACAAAAAAGGGAAATAGGAAGACAATAGATTGGATGAAAGAAGAAAATAAAAATAAAAGACACAAAAGACTTTTCATTTCATAGAAAAAAATGGAAAAAAAAAAGAGCTACAAACTTGATATATTGTCAGAGTGCGCTTAGTTTTTTCTTTTTTTTAGATAGTAATTAGAGTGCGCTTAGTTGAAAGAACAACTATGTATATATATGATGGAGATAAAATTAATAGAAAATGTTTGGGACTTCTTTTTGGGGAGTTTTTACCACTCTTACAGTGATGTAGATTAATGATGTGTTTTTATTATTATTTTTTTTTCTTTCTCTTTCTTGCTTAGACCAATTACAAGTGAGCGTGGGTTGTAGGGGTGATATTTTGTGGGGATCTGAATCATTACTGAAATGTTTGGGGTGTCCTAAATAAGTGTACTTTTTGTCTTTTTGAACTAAAAAGTTGAGAAAAAAATATTGACGTTTGGGTTAACTTTTTGACTTTTTATGAAAAAATGTGTATTAAAAAATTGTATAAATAAGTGTGTAGGAGAAGATGTGGGAGGCTGTACGGATTGGCAGAGGAGCCGGTTGGGTGAGCAGATGAGGAAATATTGTCTCCTCCTCGAGCTTTGATTGGATGGTGTTGTTTGGCCTATGGGGGCCCACCACGGGTCCCGTTTTTCTAATCGAAACTATTCAATATGTAAAACTCGTCGAGTACTATATGTTTGTAAAAAATCACGTTGATTGGATATCGATAGCTATCTGATCGTGTTAGTTTTTTTTTGTTAAGTGTTAACTATAACACCATCCATTTTTATACAAAACTGATTTGATAATGTAGTTAGCGATATTCAATAGACGTAATTTTTTACACGCATATAGTACTAGACGAGTTCTACATATTAAACGGTTCAGATTATCAAAACAGGACCCATTGTGGGCTCCCACGGGCCCAACTTTACTATTAAGATTTAGTGAATATTCTACTGTAATTTTTTTTTCTCTATCACTAACTGAACTCATCACGTCAGTACCATCATTTGGGCCAACCTTTTGATTTGTATATATTAATTTTTTAATATTTTTTTGTGAATAGTGATAACTTTTTAATTTTTTTTGTAATTTTTTAACTTTTTAATTTTTTTTAAGGTTGCCAAATCAGCCCTAAATTAAAAGAGTAATGCTAGAGACCCTAAATATTCTACCAAAAGTTTTACCAAATGTCCCACACCCATGTGAGACATTTGGTAAAACTTTTGGTAGAATATTTGGAGTCTCTAGCATTTTTGAAATTAAAAACCCATAAAAGGGTATTTATGGACAGTATCAACTTTTGATGAACCAGTATGGTGCAGATTTATTGTTTTCATTAATTTTTTTACGCATGCAATAATTGTATTTGAAAAAATAAATGGTTAGACCTATAATAACATGCAAATATTCAAATATTTACTGTAAGCGTGCTTATTTGACTTTTGTGCATTATGAAACTTTACTGATTTCACTACGTGGGTATTTGGGAAATAGGTTTTTATGTAAGTATTTTTAATTATAAGATATTATTAGAGAAAAAAATTTTGGTATTTGATAAGATAGTTGGATTTTTTTTATTATTGGATGTGATGTTTGTGAGAGAAAAACTAATGATTATGGAGTTAGATGTGATATTTTGTTTGGATTTATTTTTTTTTAATTTTACAAAAACTTTGTCTTTTAGTGAGAAAAAAAAAAAAAAAAAAAACCCAAATCAAAAACTTGCCAAACACCACCTAAGCTTTTACGCACGCAAAATTTATTTTCAAAGGATGGCTTGTTATGCCCATAATAACAAGTACATATTTAAATATTTGTCGAGCATGTCTGTTTTCTGATTTCGTTCTTTCTTCGTATGATCCCAACATATTTACAATAAATCAAGGTCATTATTTGATTATTGGATGAAGGGTTTAATTGGGGGAATGTGATTTTATCCTGAGTCTAATTTGATAATTCAAATTGTTATAAAGCTAATCTTCATTTTTAAATTAATTAAACATTGATAATCATATAATTTGATCCCATTTTCTTATGAGCAACATAGTGAGCTTATAATATTGAAACAAGACCCTCCAATCCGATAATGGATTGGTAGAAGTCCCTTTCTTTTCAAATCCGATAATGCGATAATGCACTTCGAGCTTATAGCATTGTCTTTTAATGGTTGCATTACCGTAAATGTCAATAGAATACATAATAAAGTATGACAATAGATTACAATCTCGGGAAATTCACCTTTATTATGTATTTTTATAGTATATTTACGTATTTTTATAGTAAATGTTGTATCTTTTATTGGAACAAATTGTGATAATTTGTGATTTAAAAATAAAATTATATATTTTGTGATAATATTATGTATTTTATGATATTATTACACATTTTTTAGTTAAAAAATATTTAAATAAAAAGATATGTAAGATTACTAGAAAAATACGTAACGCTATCATATTATGAATAATTTTATTTTTGAATCACAAATTATTATAACTCTTAACAAAAATTATATAATATTTATTATAAAAATACAGAATATTGATAAAATTATGTAACGAACTCCATATAATATTGATTAACATAGATGCTAGTTAACCGTGTTGAATATAAACCTCTCTCGGACACCCAATGAAAAGAAAAGAAGCCTCCTCCTTGAAAAGTAACAAGCGAATAAAGTTAAACGGTGCTTAAAATGGAAGAGTCTCCAAAATCCAAAATCAATGGACACGTGTCGGCAGAGGCGCTAGATACGTGTTCGGGTCTAAATTGATGACTAGAATGGAAAACACAAACGCACAGAGAGAGAGAGAGAGAGAGAGAAGAAAGTATATATATAGACACACACGTTTTCCTTCATGCATGTAATAATAGCCTCCAAGGAAACCTCGTAAGCCCTCTCTCTCTCTCTCTCTCTCTCTCTCTCTTGTTTGTTCGTCGAATTGTAATAAGCATGTCTGATTTTTATGGCGATTTTGTATGTTTGTTTGGGATAGCAAAGATCAATACTTTTGTGTCTTTCTTTGGGTTTTGTGGTAACAAAATTAACCTGTGTTTGGTTGTCGAGAATTTGGAGGGAAAGAAAAGAAAATTGAATGTAATGCTCTCAATCGAAAAAACTCGACTCAACTCTCCCAAATAGGTTTGTTATGTCTTGGGTTTCGGCTTTGCTACAATTTCAAGATCTACAACTTCCATTTCTTTCTCATCTTACCATTTTCTCTCTACCCAAACGGATTTCTGAGCTTTTAATGTCTTTTAATTTGTTTTTTAATTTTTAATATGAAGCACATAAACTGTCACCGCTTTTTTTTTTTAATAATTTAATGATACCCATCAAATAAATGCCACATGTTTATAATAGAAGACTAATAATTCATTCACAATTTTTTCACCTTGAATCCCCTGAATGAGATTCGTATCGGTAAAAGTAAGAACAAAATTTGTGTAGATGAATCATTAACTACTAACAATAACAAATTCAAACCATCTTCATTATTTATTGAACTTATCAATTTGTTAAAAAATTTAGATGTAAAATTGCAAATATATTACGTTTGCACCCACCATTAGTTAGTATATATATATATCGGTAGAAAAATGGATTTGTCTTCTGAATTATGTTCTTACTAGTAGTTTTTATTATTTTTTTGTTCCTTTGAAATCTTGTCTCTCAAGTCTCTCAACCCTACAAATTGTATGTTCATTTCTTTGGAATTGGTTTTGTAATGTGTGTTTTGTGGCTTCTACCACTTCCCTCAATTGAAGCACATGAATTTATTGGAATTAGACTACATAAATAAATGGATAAATAAAGATGAAATTGAGTTTGTAGTAGTGTATACATGGGCAGGGGGATGAGGCCCTCCCTTTAAATGAATAAAAAAATATTGAAAAAGCCCTAATTTTTTATTTGTTATTTTAATTCACTCACTCTGCCCCCAACCCAATTCAAGAATTATAGCTCTGCCCTCAACTGTATTGTTATATGTTTGGGCACAGATTGAGAAATCTTTTATTTGGATATGGTTAAATTTTGTTTTCTGCTTTGGGGAAATAACTACCGATGTTTTATTATTTTTTCTTTTTTGAGTCATCCTGCTTGGTGTTGTCATTTTTCTTGGTTCTTTGTAGTTTTTTCATTCTGTTTATTTTCTTTGAGGTTCTTCGTCCACTGGTTAGATTCAAGTCTATGCATATCTCTTTTGGGGTTGAAAGAAAATAAAAGAAAAAATCCATTTATAGCGGAAGAACATCTTTTCTTTTTGACATTGAATTATGGGGTAATGTTGTCAATCATTTAGGTTTCTTTTTGGCTCATTTTCTTGAAGTTCTAATGTTTAAATAGGGCAGAAATAGTAGCATTTGATTTTTTGGGTTGATTGACAAAGGGTCTATTCTAAGACTTAGGTTTCGTTTGAGAATAAACTATTTTAGTAATTTTTTAACTTTTCATGAAAAAATATGCAGAAAAATAGAGAGAGTGATGTGACAATTTATAGTGACTTGTTGATTAAAATGGTTACTCTTAGGTTGAATAAGTAGTGATTTGGGTCTGTATGCTACTTGTGATTCAATAAATCTGATGTACTTACTTTGTTGGATTGAATCTAATGTGTTATTCCAGGTCTCTTAGGAAGTAGTGATTTTTTGTGTCTTCAAAACAATGGGGAAGGACGACGAGAGACACCATGATGAAAAAGGGATTTTCTCACATCTTGCTCATGCTGTTGGTGGTGCAGCAGGACATCATCCTCCTCCAGGTCACTACCCTTCACCTGGGGGATACCCTTCACCCGGGGGATACCCTCCACAAGGCTATCCACCACAAGGATATCCACCACATGGCCACCCGCCAGGGGGATATCCGCCTCAAGGCTACCCACCAGCAGGATATCCGCCACAACAAGGCTACCCACCGTCTGGATATCCCCCTGGAGGATACCCTCCAGCTGGTTATCCTGGTCCATCTGCTCCTCATCATCATGGAGGTATGGTTTTCCAAATTGTGTTATACAAACCATTTCATGATTAGCAAGCTCTCTAGCCCTCCACAAACATGTCATCAATGTTATTTCTGTTGGAAATTTTAAACAAAATTGAGAACTTAATCTCAAAATTTCATGTTACACGGGAACAATGTTACCAAAAAACATAAATACCCTAGGGATTATGTTTTTAGTACACATATTCCGAAATATGGTACACTTTCGATCGAAAATGATAAATTAAACAATCTAAAATGATTCCAAAAGTATTTTTCAAGATATTTCCTAAAGATTTCTTAAGAAGTACAAGAAAATCAAATATTCTGAATTAAAACCTCATATGAGTGAAGTTTTGATAAGACAAATCATCAAAATGTATAATTTAAATTTTTATATTGTAATCTACACAAGTAACTCCTATCATATAATATTCTAGAGAATGTATGTATTACGTTTTTATTCCCGTTCTATGTACCAGAATGATCAACGTTCTAGGTAACATAGCACGGGAATCAGTGGTGTTGGCAAGGCATGGGTGCCAAACAACTATAAAACATCAACTCTCATTACAAGTAACTCTGATCAAAATGTAGGTGTGCTCATTCCTATATATATATATATATATGTTCATTTGTCTAAATATGTTCTACAATTCAAAGGTTAAGTGAGGAGTGATTTATCAGATATTTTTATACACAATAAGAAATTTTTACTGATGCTGATGTTACTAAGTTGTTGGACATCCTATTTTCAGTTCCTGGACCTGCTGGCATTGGTGGGCTCATTGCTGGGGCTGCAGCTGCTTATGGTGCACACAATATGACACACGGTGGTCACCATCTTGGGCATGGTGGTTACTTTCCACACGGCCATGGTCATGGGAAATTCAAGCACGGGAAGTTCAAGCATGGGAAATTTGGCAAGCGCGGAAAGCACGGGATGTTTGGGCGTGGAAAGTTCAAGAAGTGGAAATGATTCCATGTTCCTTGGACTGAATTTTGGATGAATTTCGGTTCTGTAGATGCCTTTTTTTTAATGAATAAAATGCACACTTTTGATGTCTGGTAGGCCTTTGCACTTTCTGTTTCTACTTTGGCGTTGTTGCCTTGATGTGTTCGGATATTTTTGCTTAATGAATGATATATGTATACGCTTTCTTGGCTCCGGTGTGTTGTTGCATAAATTATTGGTGCCTCTATTATTAGAGGTTTGATTGCATGTACATGAGAAAATGAAATTGGAAAGAAAAAAAAGATTTGTCTTGCCTTCGAAAAGAGAAAAGTTAGGGATCATAAAAAAAATTTCATGAAAATAATCATGAAAGATTTATGATTATTTGATTACCTGATTAGTGTGTGGTGTTTTATTCTAAGTGCAATTCAAGGGCTAAGTGCAATTCAAGGGTCTCGAAGTTTTCATGATTATTTTCATGAAATGTTTTTTATGATACCTAGCATTGCTGCTTCAAAAATACATATATGATGAGAGGGTGAGAGGGTAATTTTGATAAAAATTGGGCCGAGCTATGAAGTGGACTTTATGGCCCAAAGTACGGACTGGGTAGAAAGGGCCGAGAAGTTACTTCGACCCAAGAGAGATAAAGTTACTCCGGCCGAAAGAGATGAAGTTACTTCGGCTGAAGAATTGTAAAGCTATTTCGGTCCGGGCAATTTGGAGCTAGGCCGGTCTCAGAGTCAGTCCGGTCATGATGTATTTTGAATAGGTCGATCTAGCGGTACCTTTGAGTTAGACCGGTCTTGGGGTTATACCGGTCGCGTTTTGTTAGTTCGGTCCAACCATGCCATGTGCTGTATGTGAGAAGTCGATGTAAGAGAAATGAAAGGAAGAACTAGTTCGGCTTATTCTGCGACTATACATAGCCATGGGTACTTCGGTCAAATTGTAGTCCGGCCATGGTAAAAACCATCCCACTTGGTTTAAGCAGTGGGGGGAGTGTAAAAGGATAAGCATTATCCTTTAGGAGTACGAATCCTAGGAGGACTCTGCATGGAGAAATAAAAGTCCTACTAGGATTGTGCCATTCGAAACCTATAAAAGCTCACAAACATCACCTTGGAGGAGGTAACACAACACACAATTTTGCTTTCTGAATACATTGAGCTTTGTCTATTTGTCAAGTTTGCTGACTTTAGAAGTAATGGCGCACAACGAAGATTTGCCGCAGTCCGCCATCGACGGACAAACACCAGAGGGGGGTGCAAGGCGCGAAGGCCTACCTTCTATCCCTCCCATGGCAGACTTGGAGCCACAGCGACAGAATCCCAAGAGGGATGCAAGGGGGAAGAGGCGGACTAACAGCCCCCGTCATTCTCGTTCCCAAAGTTCTGACAGACAAAGGCGGAGGATTGATCCTCAAGTTCTGGAGGACCGCGTGAAGGAGCAAGATGAATTAATAAGGAAGATAGCGGCGGACATGGAGGCCATGAAGCGCCAAATGAAGGGAAAATGAGTGGCGACAGGAGAGGGGCGCAAAAGCAAGACGCCCCCTCGCCGCTCAGAAGACCTTGGAAGGCATTCCACACCATCACAAGTAGAGAGTAGAAGCCTCAGGACAGGCGATACTCAATCCAGAACCTCCAGAACTCGTTACTCCAGGTCTGAGAGAACGAGATCATTGAGGTCTTACACTGAGGGAAGTACCTACCAACCCTCGCGCTCGCACCAGACATCATCTAGGCAGACGGAGTTGCCAAGATCATCCGATTTGCGGATCATGCTAGAAGAAAGGGCACGATTGAAGGAGGATACTAAGGCGCGCGACCCTCGCAGGGTATTTGCCCTTCAGCGGTTGGTTCCTCAAACGCATGGAAGCGTCTAGGTTGGAATGCCAGTACCGCGCCCTGCCTACGAACCAACGGACAAAGCATTAGCAAGGGTGCAGACCTTGCCGTTCGTTCCGACAATAGAAAACGCGCCCCTACCTTCAGGCTTCCTTCAGCCCAAATTCACCACGTACGAGGGAAAGACGGACCCCTATATACACCTAAGCCACTTCCGCCAGGTTATGGCGATATATCGGTGAAACGAGGCTTTGATGTGCATTCTCTTTCCATCAAGCCTTGGTGACCTAGGCTTGACTTGGTTCGAAAAACTTCCAGAAGGCAGCATAGCCTCCTTGGCACAATTGGCGGAGGCGTTCGTCACAAGGTTCAGAACAAACACTAAAACCCCAGTGGAGATTGACCAGTTACTCTCCATCGACATGGGCGAAAAGGAGACACTAAGATCCTACAATAGTCGTTACTGGGAGACATTCAACCAGATTGGGGACTGCCCCACCAATCTCGCCATTGCACAGTACAAAAGAGGCCTTCCAGTTGGAAACAGACTAAGGGACTCAATCACCATGACACCACCCCTCACCATGGAAGCCTTGATGGAAAGAGTTCATCAGCACATCAGGGTGGAAGAGGATGGCGCCCGCGCCAAAACAAAATCTGGCACGACCGTAGTACCAGATAAAAAGACCACAGCAAAGATCAACGCAGTAGAACGTCCGAACAAAAACGAACGAGGCAGGCGAGACAACGGAGAGGACCAGGACAAAAGATGGTTGAGAGTCCGCACTGCCATAACCACGGTATTTAAGAAACCGATCTATCGGATTCTGAGCGAAATACGCGATGAACCTTTCGTCAGATGGCCAGCTAAGCTAGGAGAAGCACAGAAAGACTACGACAAAAGATCGCGATGCACCTTTCACAAAGAAAAGGGGCACCGCACTGAAAATCACATGCCATTGAGACAGCATCTGGAGGAGTTAGTGGCTGCCGGTCACCTGGATAAATACATTGAAAGAGGAACGCAACCAATCCCCCAAGACCACAATAACCCCAATGGAATGCCAATTGACGCCCCACCTCAAGGTGTGATCAATGTGATACATGGAGTATTCGAACCTGAGCGTGTATGCAAGCTCAGAGGATCGATCAAGAAGGCTGAGCACTTAAGGGAGGTACTAAGTGCCCAACCTACCATCAAAAAGGGGAGAACAGAGGCCAAGAACGTCATGTCTTTTTCAGACAAAGACTTCAAAAGAATATATTGCCCTCACAACGATGCACTGGTTGCCACCCTCCGCATCAAGGATTACGACGTCAAACGAATTTTGATAGACCAAGGTAGCTCGTGTGAGATAATGTACTACAACACCTTCAAACAACTGAAATTAGAGGACAAAGATCTGGCACTAGCAGTATCCCCCCTAATCGAATTCAACTCAATGCCAGAATGGCCAATCGGCAAAATTATCCTGCCAGTCAGGACAGGGAGCATGACAAAACAAGTGGAATTTTGGGTATTAAAGGTTCCTTCCACTTACAACATAATCTTGGGAAGAACATGGCTCCATGCCATGAAATCAGTAGCATCATCCTACCATCAAGTAATGCGGTTCCCCAATAATGTCGGGGTAATTGAAGAGGTCTTTGGAGACCAGATTATGTCCAAGCAATGCTTTGTCACGGTTAATGGCAGCCGCGCTGCCAAGGGGGGATCAATCAAAAAGGCCGAGCACTTTAGAAAGGTGTTAAGTGCCCAACCTGCCATCAAGAAGGGAAAGACAGAGGTAACAAACATCATGTCTTTTTCAGATAAGGACTTGGATCGAATATGCTGTCCTCACAATGATGCTCTGGTTATCACTCTCCGAGTCAAGGATTTTGACGTCAAGTGGATTCTGATTGACCAGGGTAGTTCATATGAGATCATGTACTACGAAACATTTAAACAACTGAAGCTACAAGACAAAGACTTGGCACCTGCAGTATCTCCCCTAATTGGATTCAACTTCATGCCAGAATGGCCCGTCGGCAAAATAATTCTTCCAGTCAGAGCAGGAAGCGTAACAAAACAAGTGGAGTTCTGAGTACTGAAGGTCCCCTCCACTTACAACATCATCTTGGGCCGAACATGGCTGCACGCCATGCGTTCGGTGGCGTCATCCTACCACCAGGTAATGCGGTTCCCCAACGACACCGGTATAATTGAAGAAGTCTATGGAGATCAGATCATGTCAAAACAATGTTTCGCCACGGTAAATGGCAGCCGCGCTGCCAAAGGATACGTTCATTCGGTGGAGGAACCTAAAAGCAATGAACTATTCGCGGACGTCGGCAAAGAGGCTGATCAAAAAGCGGTAGAGGACTTGGTGGGGGTAAAAATAGATGAGAAGAACCCGGATAAGTTCTTCTTGCTTGGCTCGTCGTTGTCCAGCACTAAGAGATTAAAGGTCTTGGAATTCTTGACCTCTAACATCGAAGTGTTTGCCTAGCCACCCTACGACATGCCAGGCATTGATCCAAACTTCATCAGTCACCAACTCAATGTCCACCCATCCGCCAGGCCGGTTATTCAGTGCACTCACAGATCGGCACTTCACCATGCCGAAATAGTGGCCGAAGAAGTAGGTAACCTGCTGGAGGCAGGAACAATTAGAGAAGTGCACTACCCAAGATGGATCTCCAACACTGTTGTGGTACCGAAGAAGAATGGCAAGTGGCGCGTCTACGTCGACTACAAAACAGTCAACAAGGCGTGCCCAAAAGACAGCTTTCCTTTACCACGGATAGATCAACTGGTGGACCTAACGGTGGGGCACAACCGACTTAGCTTTCTGGATGCATACAGAGGCTATCACCAAATCGCCATGCATGAACCAGACCAGGAGGTCACATCTTTTACAACTCCAAGAGGACTATACTGTTACAAGGTCATGCCCTTTGGCCTGAAGAACGCAGGGGCAACATTCCAACGGATGGTCACCAAGATGTTTGAACCATTGTTAGGCAGAACAATGGAAGCTTACATTGACGACATGGTGGTCAAGAGCAAGGATGAGAATGACCATCTTAAGGACCTAGGCGAGGTGTTTGAGATCCTGAAGAAGCACAAGTTGCGCCTCAATCCGTCCAAGTGTGCATTCGGAGTAGGATCAGGCAAATTCCTGGGCTTCCTCGTGACCAACCGTGGTATAGAAGTAGACCCCTCCCAAATCAAAGCAATCCAAGATTTGGAGAGACCCAACTCTATAAAAGAAGTACAGCATCTCACCAGCATGGCAGCTGCACTCAACCGGTTCATAAGCAGGTCGTCAGATAGACTACGACCATTCTTTCAAGCTCTAAAAGCTAAGTTTGAGTGGGATATAGAATGCGACCAAGCTCTGGAAAGCCTGAAGATATATATGTCTTCCCCATCACTGCTTGTTACCCCAGTACCTGGTGAAGAACTCTTCTTGTACCTGGCAGTCTCTCAGCACGCAGTTAGCGCAGTATTGGTTTGTACAGAAGGAATTCAACACTTGCCCATCTATTATGTCAACAAGACATTGCTGGGCCAAAACAAGGTATTTGCCACTGGAAAAACTGGCATTAGCCTTGATGATGGCCTCCAGGAAATTGGCACACTACTTTCACGCCCACACCATAGTCGTCCTCACAGCCTTCCCACTAAAAGCT
>NW_021025354.1:413363-587690 GCF_004153795.1 Camellia sinensis | reverse complement strand
ACTAATTTAATAACTTTTTAACTTTTTGACTAAAAATGAGGGTTCCCAAACGAGGCCTAAGTATAAAAAATAAAATATAAATCGATAAATATTATAAATTAGTAAAAGACCTTATCTAGTTAAAATTTTATTTCAAAATAACCTTAAATTTTTATTTTCTCTTTGAAAAGTGGGCATCAGTTTTTATGGTGAATTTTCTTTATAAGGGTAAGAGTAATTTTCTATAGCATTCTATTACTTATCTTCTATAATGGCTACATGTTTGTCTTTATCTAGTATTATATGTCATATTTCTTTTATAATTACTAATTGATTATTTTTAAGTTTTTTGCTAGATTCTTTTTGTAACTTAATTAACGCATTATTTTGTTCAATTATTATTTGTAGCGAAATAGTATTATTTAATTCAACTTCTTCAGTATATCTAATACTCATATAATTTTATTGGCAAGACTGAAAAATCAAACTCTAATACTAATTTAAACACACGGCGAAATAAAATATTTTTTAACGAAAAAAATACAAATTAAAGATTTTTCTCTAATAAATTCTTGATTTGGTAAGGTCTTTTACTAATTTATAATATTTATGGGCTTATATTTTATTTTTGTAATTCTTTAAGGAATTAAATAAGTTTGAATTAAATATTTAAGGGACTTAATAGATTCAATTGATAGTTTAGGGACTAAATAGACTATACTTTAGGGAATGAGTAGATTCAATCGATAGTTCAAGGATTAAATAGACAATTTGGTGATAATTGAGGGGTAGAAAGTGTAATAAACCCTACAAAAAATAAAATATAAATCGATAAATATTATAAATTAGTAAAAGACCTTATCTAGTTAAAATTTTATTTCAAAAAATAATTAACTATTCTGTCTTTGAAAAGTGAGTGTCAATCCATATATTGAATTTCATTTATAAGGATAAAGGTAATTGTTTACAATATTTTCTTACTTATCTTCTGCAATAAATACGTATTTGCTTTTATCTAGTATTATATGTCAGATTTCGCTTATAATTTCTAATTGATTGTTTTTAAGTTTTTCACTAAATTCTTGTTATTACTTAATTAATGAATTATTTTGAGCTATTACTATTTGTAGAGAAGTATTATTATTAAAATTATCTAAATATACTTCTTCAATATATATAATATTCATATAATTTATTGATAAGACTAAAAATCAGACCCTAATATTAATTTTAAACACGTAGAAATAAAAAAACCTTTTAAAGACAAAATAAAAATAAAAAGATTTTTCTATAATAAAATCTTAATTGGGGAAGATCTTCTACTAATTTATAATACATATGGGCATATATTTTATTTTTGTAATCCTTTTAGGGACTAAATAGGTTTGAATTAAATATTTTCGGGATTTAATAGATTCAATCGATAATTCAAGGACTAAATAGACTTTGATTTATATACTTTAGGGACTAAATAGACAATTTGACGATAATTTAGAAGCATAAATGGGGAAATTCTATTTCAACACACGGAATAGCAGTTGGAATAATAGAAGACATTACAAGTGCAAGCATACACATCAAAACCGGAATAAGAGTTCAAGCAAAATTTTCATTCATTGAAAAGCAATTACAGAGGGGCATAGCCCGGTTACAAAGATAAAAGGTAACAAAAAAGAGAAAAATTACAAAATCAAGAGAAAAGGTCTTTAATTTCGGCATCAAAAGCTGCATCGGCATCGTCACGAAGACCGGTTTCAGCTGGGAGCTCGCTCACGGTCGCAAGGGTGGTTTCGGTCGGAACCACGGTTTCCCCTGGACGTTCAATAGTCAGGTCTTCCACCATGGGCTCCAACCGAACTGTCTGATCCACATTGACAACCGGAGTATCCTCAGAGGCTGAGTCTTCATCAGAGTCTGAGCCTTCAAGAAACTGCTGTTGCATGGCATTAGCATACTCCACAAGGGAGCTCGGTATGAAGTGGGCTGGAGGGTTGAAAACCTCGGTCTGTGGATCGTGACCGAGCTTCTCAACAGCTGCCCTCCAGCCGCACTTGAAGAATAGCTCCTTGGCAGCTTCGCACTGCTTGACATAAGCATCCTCTGCCTTCTTGTAGCCTTGTTTTTCGGCTCCTTTCGCGCTCTCCTTCAGTTGGGATATTTCAGCATCTTTCTTCCTTTCGAGCTTCACCAGCTCCCGCAGATACTTATCCTTTAAAACAATGACTGCCTTCTGCTTTTCTGCTTCGGCCGAGCTAACCAGTCCGGCCAGTCGGCCGTTCTCAGTTTGTAGCTCGGCCATTTGCTTTCTGGCCTCCTCTAGCTCGGCCGTCTTCGCTTCGGCCTCTGCCACGGCTTACCTCGTAGTTTTCCTGAGCTCTAACACTTTTTTGTGAGTGACATTGTTTTTCTGAATAGCCTGACAAGACAAAGACTTCCCTTTGAGCCGAAGTGAAAGTTAGAGAAAACTAAAAAGAAAAACGGACGAAGCTACTTACCAGGATCATGGATTTTGTCGAAGACCGGATGGCCTTCAGTTCGGTGTTTAGTTGTTTTTGGTGGTGCTCCATGTCTTTGGGGAGGCACAAACTCTTGGCCAGGTTGAAGGCCAACTGGTGGTCTTTCTCAGCAACAACCGAGTCTGAATCTTGGATGTCTCGGTTGTTGAAAGTAAGTTTTGGTGCCCAGCTACCGGTAGTTCAGTCAGAAGGCTCCGGTTGGGGGCTCGGTGGCAAGCTCGGTGGAAGAGCAGGTTCTTCTTCATCAACCAAACTTCATTCGGTTTCGGCAGTCCGGGCGTGCTTGGTTCGGCGGGAAGAGGACGGCTGTTGAGAAGGGAGGGCCACAACAGCAGGCTGCGATTGGCTTGGTGGCGTTACTTCGGGCCTGGTTGTCTCAGTTAAAAGTGCCCTGACTCTGTTCTTTTTTGCCATCTCCTCTTCAGCTGTTAGTGGGATCAGTCTAATCTCGGGCAAGGATGGGTCCGGTTCTGGGGCCTCTTCAAGAAGAAAGTCAGTTACTCTGGCTTTCCGGCGACCACTGTATCGGTAGGTCGGCTCGAATTTCAGTAATTTGGCCCAACTACGTTCAGGATACCGTAGTGCGGCGCATAAAGTGGCTAGGTTTGGATAGCTGTATAAAGAGTGAAGATGGGTAGAATCTGCGAAAAAAGACAGCTGTTAGTCCGGCTGAAAAATTAAAAAGCCGAAGTGTAAAATAAATGCAAGGACGAAGACCGAAGTAAATTTACCGGGCTCTCCTTTTTTCCAATTTATAGGTCGGCCAGGGATCTGGGCTTGATAATCCTCAAAATTCCCAGAGACCCAGAAAAAATTGTCGTCGTTTACATCTTTGTCTGGTGTATATTTTATTATCTTCTCTCGGCGACGACGTATTCTAAGATAATAGACCCACCCATCTTCTTTTGAACCAATAGAATATTGGTGAAAGATTTCGGCCAGGCCAAGGTTTAGTCCGGCTTGGCGGTTCAGTTCGGCTATTCCCATAATGATGCGGTAGGAGTTAGTAGATAGTTGGGTTGGGCATAGTTTGGTTTGCCTAAGAAACTCACAAATCAATGGTTGGACTGGAAAC
This sequence comes from Camellia sinensis, assembly GCF_004153795.1. Taxonomy (NCBI): domain Eukaryota; kingdom Viridiplantae; phylum Streptophyta; class Magnoliopsida; order Ericales; family Theaceae; genus Camellia; species Camellia sinensis. Next base: position 584,120 of record NW_021025354.1, on the reverse strand, counting down.
CGTAGTTCGGTTTCTATAATGGATAAAAGGGTGAAGGGGACGAAGCCTTCATTATCCCAGGGAATGACGTCTTTTTCGGCCAAGATCAGATGGACGTCATCAGGTATTCGGTAGTCTTTTCTGAATTCGGCTAGGCCGCCCGGAGTATTTACTAGGTACCTATACTTCCCCATCTATCGTATAAGTTATTAATAAATTAGACCGGTGCGTGCTCAGTAGCTCGGTTGAGCACACGGAGGAGTGCCTGGGCAACCTAAGCCTGCAAAGTAGAAAACAGAGGGGTTAAGCACAGATCAATGGACCGTGCTACAAATTAAAAGCAAGGTAAAAGAGTCCTACTTCGACTTTATGGACAGGTTCTATCTCGGTTCAGCCGAAATGATTGGTAGCTCGGTTTGAGCAGGGTTCTTATTAGCCAGACCCTGGCAAATATCTCGGCATATTGGCTTTGGAATCAATTTTAGACCGGTTCATCGTCTAGGGGTAGCTTTCTGAGTTCGGTCTAAAAGACTAAGAAAGCTGGTTTAGCCCTAGAGGCATAAATCGGTTGAACTATGAGTTTTGTTACTCCGGTTGAGCCTCTAGGGGCAGCTTTCTGAGTATGGTTTAAAAACTAGGAAAGCTGGCTTAGCCCCAAGGCCTAGCTCGGTTTAAGACCGAGGTTCCTATTTTAATGGGTTCAAACGTCGTTCAATGAGCTTATCTCGGCCAAAGTGATTCGGGAGTTGACAACCTACTGAAACTGCTGTTATTTCTACAAGTTCTAGTTCGGTTATTGTCCAAAGTGATCTACCTATGTAGGACAAACAGTATCCTAGTTCGGTTGCTACATGATTTTGGATCCAAGACTAGTTTTCTACAGAATAGTTCATACACGCATGAGTTCTGCTAATGTTTTTCCATGAAAGTACAAAAGCAAAACAGAAATGGAAGAAACTGTTTTGCTAAAATACAATAAACAAAATGCATAGAACAAATACGAAAGCAAAAACAGGGGAAGGAAAATGGATTTGCTTACCAGATTGAAGAAATGGGACTGGAGATGAAAACAGTAGCAGCAAATGAAGAGCACGAGCTTGGTAGTTGGGGAAGCAGAGGCACGAAGAGAGAAGATGAATAGAGAAGGTGAATGATTCAAAGATGAAAGGGTTGTTTTGTGAAAAAAGACGAAAGGCAAAAAGGGCGGGACTGTTCAAATTTTTCGTAGTACGAGGGCGGCATGACAGTTGCCCACAGCCTATCAGAGCCTGCCACGTGTCATTGAAAAGTGAAGCGTTACAATCACAGTGATTGAAAAGACGTTTTGACCGGACAAGTGGAACCCGGAGTAAATTAAGCTCGGCTGGAGAGGTTAACGGGTTTTTTAGCTCGGCTGGAGAGGCTAAAGGGGTTTTTTAGCCCGGCTGGAAAGGCTTAAAAACGTTAGCTCGGCTGGTAACCAGGTAATCCCATTCATGCTGTGCAGATGGAATTAATGGGCAATTGAGAGGGTAATTTTGGTAAAAATTGGGCCGAGCTATGAAGTGGACTTTATGGCCCAAAGTACGGACTGGATAGAAAGGGCCGAGAAGTTACTCCGGCCCAAGAGAAATAAAGTTACTCTGGCCGAAAAAGATGAAGTTACTTCAGCTGAAGAATTGTAAAGCTATTTCGGTCCGGGCAATTTGGAGCTAGGCCGGTCTCAGAGTCAGTCCGGTCATGATGTATTCTGAATAGGTCGATCTAGCGGTACCTTTGAGTTAGACCGGTCTTGGGGTTATACCGGTCGCGTTTTGTTAGTTCGGTCCAACCATGCCATGTGCTGTATGTGAGAAGCCGATGTAAGAGAAATGAAAGGAAGAACTAGTTCGGCTTATTCTGCGGCTATACATAGCCATGGGTACTTCGGTCAAATTGTAGTCCGGCCATGGTAAAAACCATCCCACTTGGTTTAAGCAGTGGGGGGGGTGTAAAAGGATAAGCATTATCCTTTAGGAGTACGAATCCTAGGAGGACTCTGCATGGAGAAATAAAAGTCCTACTAGGATTGTGCCATTCAAAATCTATAAAAGCTCACAAACATCACCTTGGAGAAGGTAACACAACACACAATTTTGCTTTCTGAATACATTGAGCTTTGTCTATTTGTCAAGTTTGCTGACTTAGGCATCGGAGAGGTTTCCGGCACACACCCGCCGGCTAGCTCACGTTTGTGCTTTCAGGTGACAAAGCGACGTCGTACGGAGGAGCATGGACTTAGTCAACAGGATTATACGAGGAGAATTATTTCTTTCCCGTACAGAGGGTATTCCTCGTGGAGCAAAAGGATCAAAACCTTCCATGCCCACAGGTGTAGTGAAGCGGCTCTACGAAAGAGGATCAAGCGAAAGGCTTTTAAGTTATCGAAGGTCGATTTCCAAATTCAATCGACATATGTTTCTAACTGAACACTAGAAATGGTTATTTCATTAGTCGCTTGTCACCACTACAAGATAAGGTTAGACAAACCGTGTGGTTGAAAGATGGCTTGAGACAAAGGACAAGAGATATCTTGTTTGTGTGCCAATCTAAGTTCTTCTTGTCTAATTCATGCGAGTAGAGATTCCTATTACGCTTAGAGAGGATTTGCTGATCCACCCCTCCTGTTTTTACTTTTTTTTTAGGGTTTATTACACTTTATATTCCTAAACTATTGTCAAATTATTTATTTAGTCCTTGAACTATTGATTGTATCTACTATGTCCGTAAAGTATATAAATTAAAGTCTGTTAGTCCCTAAACTATCGAGTAAGTCTATTAAGTTTCTAAAATATTTAATTCAAACTTATTTAGTCTCTATAAGGTTACAAAAATAAAATATAAACTCATAAATATTATAAATTAGTAAAAGACTCTATTTAGTTAAAATTTTATTTCAAAAAAACCTTAAATTTTTATTTTGTCTTTCAAAAATGGACGTCAATGCATATATTGAATTTCTTTTATAAAGATAAGGATAATTATCTATAGTATTTTCTTACTTATATTCTACAATGGATGTATGCTTGCCTTTATCTAATATTATATGTTAGATTTCGTTTATGATTTTTAATTAGCTGTTTTTAAGTTTTTCGCTAAGTCCTTTTTATTACTTAATTAATGTATTATTTTGTTATATTACTATTTATAGAGAAGTGTTATTATTTAAATTATCTAATTCTATTTTTTCAGTATATTTAATATTCATATAATTTATTGACAAGATTGAAAATCAGCCTTTAATATTAATTTAAATACACAACGTAATAATATACCTTTTAAAGACAATAAAAATTTTAAAAAATTTTCTATAATAAAATCTTAACTGGGGAAAATCTTCTACTAATTTATAATACATATGGGCATATATTTTATTTTTGTAATCCTTTTAGGGACTAAATAGGTTTGAATTAAATATTTTCGGGATTTAATAGATTCAATCGATAATTCAAGGACTAAATAGACTTTGATTTATATACTTTAGGGACTAAATAGACAATTTGACGATAATTTAGAAGCATAAATGGGGAAATTCTATTTCAACACACATATTTATCTTTGTGCACATTATTTTTTAGTACACACACTTATTAATTTGGTTATATATTATTCTTCTCAATCTGCACATCAAATATTTCAATTATACCCTAACTTATATCTTTGTACACACATCACCTAAACTCTCGTTCCACATTTATTTTCAAAATTCCAGACCCATTTTCCATACAGCCATTTTCGGTTCCACCCATATTGAAAACACAGTGAAGGGAAAATTCTATTTCCACCCACTTAATAAACTCAGGGCAAATCTTTTCTTAATACACATCCCTATTAATTTAATTATTAAATAATTATCTCAATCTACATCCTTAAAATTACAAATAAATCCTTCACTCATAACTTGTACACACACTTTACCCTCAAGTACACACACTTCAATTTACCCCAATTTACATATCTACTTCCACCTACTTTGGTGAAGACCAAAGTGCCTTGGTTCAAATAGGAAGAAGAAGAAGTTCAAAAAAAAAAAAAAAAAATCTGCACTTTGTTCACCTCCATTGAAGATTTCATGAGCTCCATTGAATATGTACTAAACACTGTTGAAAATCTTGTTTAAGGTGAGAAATCTTTCAATTTTATTATTACATTTATCATTTTGATATTACATTGACAATTTTCGGATCTCTCTTCACTCCATTGGCATAAAAGTATGTTTTTCCCGTAGCTAGAAGTGCTGTGTAGATCGCGGCACTGGGTTGCCAAAGATGTGTGTTTCATTCGGCACTGGGTTGCCGAAGATGTGTGTTTCATTCGGCCCTTGATTTCCGAATATTATGTATAATTTCGACCAATGAATTCCGAAAAAAATACATGAGTTCGCCCTTTTAATTCCGAATACATTATATATTTCCGGATCTTTAATTCTGAATAACTGCAATAATTTCGGTACTTCATTGTTGAAATATGTTTGTATTTTCGGTCCTGAAGTGCCGAATGGTTTTTTTTTTTTGGGTAATATATGATATAGAACCAAATTACATAGGCCACCAATATTTGTTTTACTTTAGGTTCTTTTCCAACAATTTTATTTTATGAGTATGTTTATGTATTTATTTTTTTTCACGAAATTGAATGCATAACAATAGAAACAAAAATCTGTGCAGTATTGGTATTTCCACATTATATTGTTAGCTTAGTAGTTGGGTCTTCATAAATTTTGTTAACTAAATATCTGAACAAAACAATTGCATTATATAGAGTATTAAAGCTTGAGTTATTTTGCCTTAGGGGTTTGTCATTTCAAAGCATTGAAATTGGTGCCAAATTTGGTCTTTGGTTGTATGCTTACAGCTACAACAAGTTTACAATCAATGGCATGTACAAAGACAAGTGATGGGCAGTCCTTTGATTGTTTGAAAAATGATGTTGGTATTGATTAATGACCATGTTGCCTTGGTAAATTGGCCGAAATGAAGTTAATCTACTTTTCGCATGTTGTGAACATCAACCAAACTAATTGATGAATGGTCTGTATAGAATATAAATAGTTTTACTATATCCATGTTTGCATTGTAATTTTTCAACAAATCCTAGTCTAAATCTTTCATAAGTAATAGGGTTATGTATTTAACTTAATTTCACATCATCCAAATTGTGAATTTAATGGTTTATAACTGCGTATTAGATTTCATTAAGGTGGCATGGTTAGGCTACTTGTTACCTACATTGATGTGATCCTTTTATGGGAGTGCTTATTATGTTTCATTATATTGGGCTGATAAGAACAACTTTTCTTATGCAGATGGATGTCGGTCCTAGTGAATGCCGGTCAGTAACAGCTTCGAACAGAAGACTCTGTGAATTAGAGAGACATAGACGTGGATGTGGACGTGCTTGAGTGCATGATGATGACATGCACATTGCTATGGATGATGATCCTATACATGGTGCACCAGTTATGAATGATATTGCTATGGATGATGACCCTACTGGTAATGATGCTGACATTGTTGATGAAGATGTCCTTACTCAGCCATTTCCGGGAGGTCTAACTGATCCATCAATCCTTAAAAGTTTTAAAAGTCATGTTGCTGTAGCTATTTGGAATGGTGCTGATGAAAGGGGGCCCTTAAAGTGTCATAATCACTCATCTAAGATTCGTTCGTGGCCGTGGTAGGAACAAGGAAACAACGCTACATTTGTAAACATTGTGGAGATGTCAGGACTTGCACAATTAGCTCGTTGCACATACCACTTTGTCAATAAAATTGTAATGTCTAGTTTTGTTCAGAGATGGCAACCGGAGACAAACACCTTCCATTTGACTATTAGAGAGATGACTATTACATTGGACGATGTCGCCACTATCCTAGGGCTTCCCATTGTAGGCAAATCTATTAATGTGCGTAAGTTGTCAGAAAGGCGGGCCATTGCATTAGTAGTTAATACCTTTGAAATTGATAAGCAAGACGTCAGACATGAGATATGTAGTGCTGGAGGCAATTCAGTGAGGCTTGAGTGGTTGAGGCACACTTTCATAATGTCACAGACAATGATTCGATGGAAAGAATTGCATGTGCAGGTAAAGCATACTTGCTATTTTTGTTGGGTTGTACACTTTTCAGTGACAAGACTTGTACTAGGGTCCCCGTTGTTTATTTGAGCTTGTTGTCGGATTTGACGACTGTATCTTCATATGCTTGGGGTGCTGCTGCATTGGCATACTTATATAGACAGTTGGGGTACACTAGCAGGTCCAGCGTGAAACAAATAGTCGGTTACATGACACTCCTTGAGGGATGGATTTATGAGCACTTTCGTGGATTCCGACCATACTTGAATATGAATTACACTCGAGACATGCCACATGTTTACCGTTGGACTTCTCGAAGAGAGTCTGGTGAAGAGACACAGTTGCAGGATTTTCGAGAGGAGCTTGATAGGTTGGGTGTACATGATGTAAGTTTAAAAGTCCTTCAAAATTTGAAACTCTATATCATACAAAATTTACAGTTGTCATATCTTACAGTTTTTATTGTTTGTAGGTTATTTAGGACCTGTACCAGAGTTGCAGAGATATCCATCCATGTCATCCAGTTACGTTCTACCACGGTTGCCTAAAGTGTTTGGAAGTAGTTGAACCATATCACCCTGATAGAGTGTTGAGACAGTTTGGCAGAGTGCAGACAATCCCTAATCCACCACTTGGCCTATGCGTGCTTCTCGAGGAGCCACAACTCCACGCTACAATGTTATGTATGCATACTTAGACATCATTTGGGAGGCATGGGACAACCATGTGTTATCTGATCGGAGGAAGAGTACACCAGTATGGCAACCTTGGGATTGTGTTCCTGGTTACATAGATTGGTACCAAACCATTACCCATATGTATGTACAAAACCCAGCGCGTCATTCTCAAGTGGACCCGAATATCCATCATTATCAATATCCTAGCCAAGATGCACAGGTATCCTTTTTTCATTTACATTGTAAATTATTTATGTAAATTGTTACAAGTTTGTACATAATGTTATATTTGTTCTCGTAATGCAGCGTATGTCACAGATACATCAGATTACTCATCCTTTCATTGAGGCTGGCTATGAGGACAGTGTTCAACATCCTGATAGGCTTTACTACGCAATTGATGCAATCAAACAACTTCTTCAAGATCAGCACATTAGTGAAGCTACGCCCAGCACATCCACTCAGGGTCGGTTTGCACCCAGCTCTTCCACTACACATCGTTTTGGAGCACATTACACTCGCCGGTCACGTAGTTAATAGTAGTTCATAATGTTAGCACAAGTAGTTTCTGATGATGTTGGTGGATGTATAAGGAGACAAACATTATTATTATCTTCGGATTATGTATTTTTTGGATTATGTACAAGCACACATGTGCATTCTCTCATTTTGATGTACAAAGGTGATGGTGAACTTGCCAAAGCACGGCAATGAGAGGAACTGGATGACCGGCTTCCAAAAACACCTGCACGTACATCCAAAAAATTACATATCTTTACCAAATACATAAAATTTGCAATTACACAAATATTAGACAACAATGTTTGGTTATTTTTATAACTTGTACCTGCACAAAATGATTTCCATTGACAAATCCAATGGCAATCTCGCGACGATTAGCTAGGGTTACTGGCGGTGATCTCAAACGTAAGAAAGTGAGACACTGTTGCAATGACAAATGGTACAAGACTACATTACAAAATGATGCAATAAGATGTCCCATGTCAGGCATAGTTATCCAACGATCAAAGCCTGGGCTATTTTCAAAATATGAAAGGATGTGTGTCAGCTCCTTAACCCTCTCATGCGACCCATATAGTACGACGTGTTCATCTCTGCGATTATTCAATTCAAGTAGTAGACCACGCCTAACTTGTACCCAGTCATTCTCTCCAAGAACAAGTAAACCTGCAATAGCTCTAAATCCACAATTCCCATCACCATCTACGTCCCTCATCAACTTTATGAATGGCATTAACATAGGCGGGAAGTCAGGAGCATATGCGCTTGGTAAACTTGTTCTTGTATGATATGTCTTTGTCTTCACATTCCGCTTCTTCTCATGCACTTTTGAAGCTTTATTTTTCTTTGACTGACTGGAAACTAATGTGCTCTGGCTATCATGCTCATCGTCAACCAACTCAAATGCACACAGGTCACAACGACAAGATATATTAATTTTTTTATGTCCTCAACGTGGATTAGCTTTCACATCGGGCTCAATAAGAAAAGTGCTCGTTGGATTTGCAATTTCCCTCAACTTCTTCAACATATCCAATTGTGTGGCAATATCAGACTCTTCGAACCGCTTCAAAATCAACTCAAGTTCTGGGATACAAGTCAATTCTAACTTCTGTTCCTTCGGATTATGCACACATATAGTAAGGCGCGTCCAATGTACATGTATGCTACTGAGTGGGATAGGACGGCCTTGTCTCATATAATCTGCAATCTCGTGGGCACAAGGTAAACCATGTGTGCGCCTAAGAACACACCCACATGTTGCAACATCAATTCCAACTGAATTTGCTCTTTTACTCTCTGCCAACACATACTCCAATGCACAAATAGACACATTACCCCGGAGCTCTCTGAATTGAGAAGGTTTGAATTGATGTTGTACAGTTGTCAAACTCTTCTCAAATGATGCTTTAACTTGAATGTGCTGTAACTCAAGTAGACAATGTATTTTTTCAAATGAAACCTCAAATGTCGTTTGACTTGAACCTAGTTGCCTTTTTAATCTAACATGAGCACTTTCAACCCTGTTCATATGGATGTAAACCAAAATAGTCAAGCATAATAATTAAAAATTACAATATGATTTATAATAAATTAAAAAAAAAAATCTTACCGATTGGTTGTAACATTGCCAAAATGCATACACTTGTCTGTATGTACCGCAATGAATTTTTCTTTGTACGAATTCAACCAACTCACAATAACATACTTGATTGCCTCCAAATAGTTACTGAAATCCTTATGTAGTGTTGCAAGGTAATCATTGTATTCCTCTTCAGTCGATGGCAATATCAAATAGTTCCATGCAGTGTTAAACTTGTCCCATTTTTCTTTTGTCTCAAACATTTTCTTGCATTTTGTCAATATATTCTTATTAATATGCCTACGACATAACAAATGTCGAGCATTCGGAAAGGTGTTGTCAATGGCATTCATCAAAGCAAGCTCTCTATCTGTGACAATGACTTCAGGTAAAACACCGTCGTCCATAAGATCACGTAATGTTTGTAACGCCCATGCATAGTTATCAACCCGCTCAGTTTGCAAGTATGCGATAGCCACGGAGAATGTCATATGAGTTGATGTTACTCCCACAATTTCAAGAAGAGGAAGCCGATATCTATTCATCTAATATGTGCAATCCATAATCAACACACGAAGGAATGTACGAAGCAAATCCAAACTCACTGGATGTGCCCAAAACAAGTCCGTGACAGTCATAGAGCCTTCCTCACATCAATGACGCTCAATGTACTTATGTTTCGCTAATTCACCCAGCAGTTGTTACATTTGGGATCTACCAGCTTTTTATAGAACCCTACATCGATGTCGTACATTGTAAATTGTCTTCATTATGCTCATATTAAGGGCATCCCTCTGTTTGAGTGTATGAGTATCTCTTTTGGTCTTACTAGGCTCTTTGACATATCAACTAATAGCGACTTTTCATTAGCTGACAATCTCCCTACATATGAATGTCCTTGGAGATGCTCCGCAGCTAGATGATTATGTAGCCCGCAAACTACATTCAATGTCCATTCATCGTTTATTTTCAACTTGAATGCCCTCAAATCAAATGAACATTCGCACTTCTTCGTACCAGTTTGTCTCAATAAGTCTTTTGGGCCATCTTTCAACTTTTTACGCAATCTATATTTCCCACTCCGCTCACAAGCAAGATAAATTCTTGGTCTCTTACGACCGCCACCATAATCCGACGTCCTTATAATAATAACAAAACTATTTATCCTTCCAATGTCACGTACCCAAGTGAGCAATTCATCTTTGTTGTCGAAAACCTATATACAATGTCACACAACTTTCATAATAATAAACTAAACAAACTAACTAATACAAATTTATGAACTTACAAATTTTATGTTAAAAATTACCTATTTAGCTGTAAAATAGCTAGTACAATCCACCATAATATCCGATCGAACCTTAGGTTCTTCAGTGCGTGCCATCTAAAGATGAGGGGGAGAATTTTAATTCGGTTCTACAGATCCGAAATAAATAAAAAAATTCAGAAATAAAAAATCGAAAATAATAACAAATTTCGGAACACTAATGACGAAATTATTAATTTTATTCGGCACTCTAAAACCGAAATACATTAAAAAATATCAGTTTTTAAGGAACGAACCATTCATATTATTTCGGTATTTGATTTCCAAATTAATTCAACAAATTCGGCACTGCCTTTCTGACTAAAAAACGCATAAAAAAATAAAAAAATACTACACGATTTTACCTTTTCATCACTGATTTTGCTGTCACCATTGCTTGAGTTTGAACTTCCATAAGTTTGCAACTCTTCCATATCAAAATCAAGTAAAAATTATTGAACTAATAATTAAATGATGTTAATAATCGAGTATAAACTTAAAGATTAAAGCAATATGAAAGATGTTTTGTTTGCAAATAACAAAGAGGAGTACAGAGTGTGCAAGAAGTAAAGTGACTACAAAAGAAAAATTAAGGTTTAATTTTTTTGTTCCAAAAAGTGTATATTGAGATATTTTTATTTTTAAAAGATGTGTATAGAGAATTTATATATATAATATTAGGAGTGTTGATCAATGGCTATTATAGTAATTTTTAATTAGGATATACTTGTCATTAAGTTAATTTTTCATTAAGTGTGTACCCTGAGGTTCTCAATCCGCACATCAAATATTTCAATCATACCCTAACTTATATTTTTGTACACACATCACCTAAACTCTCATTCCACATTTATTTTCAAAATTCCGTACCCATTTTCCACACACCCATTTTCGGTTCCACCCATATTGAAAACACAGCGAAGTCCCTCTATCCACAACCCCATTGAAACCCTCCATTGAAGTCCTACAACATCTCTTATTTTCTATAAACCCTCTTTTTTCTCTTAGAAGATTGTTGATTTTGCACATTTGGCACTGATTTTTTGAATATAAAAATATTATTTGACTTTTGGCTTCCGAACAAATTTTCGAAACTTGATTTCCGAATTTAATTGTTTCATTCGAAACTTGAGTTCCGAATATTATAAAAAAATTCGATTCTGTAGTAGCGAATTTTACAACTACGATTTGTTTACACAAATCTATCTTTAACACTGATCAATCGGCTTGCAGAGGATGAGGTGTGGCTTTGGGGTTTACAAAGAAAAAGCATAATTGTTATATATGCACTCTTTTGTTTTGCAAGAAAGGCTGCAAATGCAACTATGGCACCTAACAAAAGTAAGCATTTTGGAGTCTGTGATCCATGCTTCAACCACCTAAAAATGATTCCATGCTTGAGAGGACTTTCAAAGTTTGAAAGCTGTAGTCCATTGAACCATATAGTGTGCAGCAAACAATGGATAATAGAGTATGAGAAACAACGGAGAAATTAGGGTTTCATTATTTTTAAATCAAGAGATGTGTATTGAGAATTTTTTTTTAAGAGATGTATATAGGAAAAATAAACTTTGATTTAACATTAATTGTGTATTTTGATGTCTATTATCGTCATTTTGTTTCAGGTTCATTTGTCATTAAAATTATATTACATTAAGTGTGTACATAGAGATAAACAAGTGTGTGGAAATAGAATTACTTGAAAAAATGTAACCCTTTTTTTAAGACTACTAAATGCCCCTACCTTTCTACTTTAAATCCCCCACTTCTTTGGCTCCCCACCACCAAAATTGCTTCCCTTTTTATTTGGGTGATTCTACTTACACCCCTACTTTACCTTTTTACACCCTCTATATGAGTTTTTTTCCCGCCCCCTAATTTTATTCATGGGTGAAATTACCTTTGAGGACAAAATAATAAAATTAAAATATTTTTTTTTTATCTCCTTACACCACTTGGTCTTCAATCCTTACTCATCTTTTTCCTTTCTTAATTTTTCTTTTCTCTTACACATCTCTTTTCAAAAAGTAAGAATCATAATATTTTGATCATTAAAGAAAGCAATGGATGAAGAAATGGTGATGAAAAACCATCAAAAAAGTGAAATGGTGATTTTTTTAATTTATTTGGTAAGTTTTTGTTTCGTTTTTTTAGACTGATGTTCGACTTTCATTCGGTGGTTCGAAATCGAACAAAATAAAATAGTCTGATATTACATTGCCGAACAAAAACTATAAGTATGGTAATTAACTACCGAATAAAAGATATATTTCCGGTAACCCCAAACCTTTTAATTTGTTCGACTTCTCATTATCATGTATTTTCAATTTCATTTTTTTATATTTTTTATTTTTTTGCCTGGAATAATTATATTTATACTCATTGCAACAACGCAAGTACTGTAATATTAGTCATGAATTCATTATAGACAAGGTTTGTTGAGTTTTTTTTTATGAATACGATTTTTTTTTATTTTTAATTTGTATTGAGTTTTATTAATAATTTAACGCATAAATGTATTTATTATCTTTAGATTTTTCGTAGTCGTGAAACATTAATTAAATAGGTTTCTGACGTTGAGAAGAAGACTAGATTTGTCATTGTTATAAAGACATCAAATGTGAGAGGCAATCGCAGAAAACCAAAACTTACACTTGTTCGTAAAAGAAGTGGTTGCTATAGAGACAATAGGAAGATCAAAGGGGAACGATTAAGGTTAGTAGGTTCTAAAAAGTGTGGATGTCTATCTCTATTAAGGAGGAAAAAATTACCTACAAATTACAAAGACAAATTGTGATAACATGTTTGATTGATGGATGCAAACAATGACAGATTTTATGGATACTTTATGAATATTCGTACACTTGATGTTTTTATAAATAATTTTATGACTACTTTTTATGTATGATTTTATGGATGCGTGTTTGATTTATGAATTTTTTTTATGGATGTTTCAAGGAAAAAGTAAATCTTTCAATATACAGCGACGGGAGCCTAGACAACTCTATTGTAGTTTGGCAACATGACATTAGAGTAATCTCATTTGTATAACAATGTATCACTGAACATGCACTTTACAAATGGCCCAAATTAATTTCTTGTTTTCATCTAATTAGACAACAATATACTGCTGAGAAAAAAAATATTGTCCGGTAACATGGCACTGGAGTAATTCAAATTAATTAGTATTGTATTACCGAACAGGCCCACTACAAATTAAAAAATCATTGTTTGGAAGAAAGTATCTATGTAAATATATAGTAACGAAATGTTGGAGAAATTTATTTTTTCTGGCAGCATAACACCGGAATAATGTAAATTATTTAGCACCGTATTACCAAAATTAGTGGTGTAAAAAGATAAAATAGCTAATTTAGAGTTAGTTTTGGTAATATATTAGGGATATAATGACAATTACATTTTTTTTAGTAGTGTAATGACATAAAGGGTCTAAAGAGGTTAAATAGTAGTGCAAGTAGAATCACCCCTTTATTTTTCTTTGAACCCTTACCATAATTCCAAATATATCCTTTGAACCTTATCCCTACACCTTTCATCTACAGCTCGTCATTCCCTTTTCAGAGGGACGGCAATTTTCCTTTCCCTCTAATGACCCTCCCCTAATGCCCCTCCCTCGCCGACGACCCTTTACCTCTGGCGACCCCCCCCCAATGCCTTTCCCTTGTCGACGACCTCCTATTCCTCCTTCTAATCTTCACCCTCGCACTTCTGAGACCTCTCTCACATTCCAGTAGGCACCTCAACCCCTCTTTTTTCCTTCGCGACCACTTTCGTCACCTTTTAGAAAACTAGTTTCGAACAAAAGCCTAATGTTCCGTAGTATGTAGTTGAACAAAAGGCATATGTTCAGTTGTGGAGCACCAAACATATTTAACAAGTTCGGCTCTATGTAATTGAATGCTAAGAAATCGACCAAACTGCAAGGTAGAAAGAGAAATTGACGGGGGGAGAGAGAGAGAGAGCAGAGCACGAAAAAGAGAAAAGAAAGTAGGTTCCAAAAGATGAAGATGAAGATTGGGAAAGAGAGTCAATCTGTGTCAATCTTGTGTCAATTCTCGCCAAAAGTGTAGGACTTCTCCAGCAATGAGTTCTGGCAGGTGCCATTCACAACGTTATTGTTGCGGCTAGCAACATATGAAGTAGAGATAAACCAAAGGTCATTGGGGAGCAAAAGATGTAAGGGTTGGTTTGGGATGTCCTTAAAAAGTGCACTTTTTGACTTATTGGTGGGTTTGGGTTGGGTTTGGGTTGGATTGGATGTGATGTGTTAGAGAGGTGATGTGATTTAAATAAGATGATATGACTTAAATAAGATAGTGACTTTTTGACTTTTTGATTTATTTAGTACATGTCAAACTAGCCCTAAATGTTTGTATGTTTATGTATGTAATGGTCAAGTTTGTCATGGATTCCAGCGATGTAGTAGTAAACAAATCAGGATCCACTAGACCAAGAATTTTATAATTCAAAAACACTAGACCATAACCAGAGGCTTTCAGCGCAAGTGGAAGTGGTGGTGGGTTGGTCACCAAAAGATGTTGGCAGGAGTGGAAATTGTGGTGGGATTAGGGTGGCTTAGATTTGAGAGGATAGGGATGGAGAAAAAAAAAAAGAATTTGATGTTAGGACAAAATTGTAATAAAAAAAATTGAGAGTCCAAAGTAAAAAGATAGAGATATTTAGCTATCCTTTTTTTTATGTACCCGGGCCAAAGTGCTGGACACCCTTATGATTTTAAAAAAAAAAAAAAAGGGGGGGCAATAGAGACAAAATTTAAGGTTGAAGCAGGAAATAAATAAATAAATAAAAACATATTTTATTGCTTCTACTGAATTGAAGGACACATTTCTCAGTCGCCAATAATGGTAGTCAAGGAAAGGAAAATAGATCATATTAAAAAAACAAGAATGATTCATCCCACTAAAAACATTACCACTAATAGCACTAATGCATTAAAAAAGGAAAAAAAAAAATACAACTCCAAGACCAAAACATCACATCATTAATGACGGGATCCACTGCCACCTAATTAGTGGGAGCACTAATTAGTGCTCCCAAGCATTTTTCTTAAAAAAATTGAACAAAGTACATTTCTTCAGAATTCAGAAGATGATTTTACTTCTCACCTCCCTTATGATTTGCTTCCACTTCTCAATTTGCATTTTCAAAATTCCTTCTATCACCAACACAAGTTCCCTCCTAATCCAAACATCATATTCTAAATTCTGCCTATAAATATAAAATTACATTCATCTGTGAGTAATCATACATATCTCTGCTTGTTTTCCCGAGTTCGGATTTTGAGCAACTTAGGACGTTTGTGTTCCTTCCATTTGCCTCCCACTGATTTGCTCATGTAATGACGAACCACAAGTTAGTTAGGGCTAGGACTCACCATGGCGGATGATCATCTTCGGGTTTTTGGGGTGGAATTGGTTTCCAATCAGGTTTCTCATCCCAATACATGTCGTAATATATGTGGCCAGGAGTGTGGTTTTGCACACAACACCATATACCTACGTATCGCTTCACACGATTCCTGAACTTTTCCTCCCTTGTCTGATCACATATTTTAGGGTTTACCTTAGTATATTATTACTTGGTTAAACATGACACATTTTTACATGTAAGATAATAATACCAAATGTGGGAGAGAAAAACTCGCCTTGTCTGTGAAACCTAGGAAGGCATCTTGCATTGATGAGAATTGTATGACTTTGACATCCTTGAATGAGGAGAATACTGTTTTGAACTGTAATAACAAACAAGTAAACTCAGTGTGGTTGTAATAACTAACAAGTAAACTCATTTGGTTTTTTAATGAACGCCTACGAGGGACATACAATCCATAGTTCCAAACAACTGCAGATAGGGCAATCACCAAACAACTACTGTTCTTAATCAGAGGACCTGGACATATCATATGTAAGAATGCACAATGCAATGGCCTAAATACTTCACTTGACATTATTACTTCAAGTGAAAGATTGATGCTACTAGTCTCTCTCTTCCTAATGGATGAGGATGTGCAGACTATCAGTATTCACCGCAGTCTAGTTAATCAGCTTAAAGATTAATAAGATTTGCAAACATGATTACAGTGACAGGAGGTTTATATAGGAATCTGCATTACCGTTTCGTCATTTCCGTTCTTGGGAAATTTGAGCACTCCTGTTGGACTCGTACTGTTTGATACATTGCAATTTTGTGATCCTTCTTGACAAAGTTGTACATCAAGCCATGACTCTTTCACCTGAAAACAAACATCAACACAGAGGAATTCCCGGTTAAGTGAATGAAAACAAGCAAATATTGTCCACTCCATATGAGTTTAATTTTGATATACCTGTCGGGGTACTGATGGATTGTCAAAGAAGGAATACTCCCTCAAATTGATCCCAGGACCAAATTCATCTGCTGGCATTTCCTTCAACATGACATTCACCTGCAGTGCAGCATAGTCTTTTTAGTGAGAGAACGCTATCAGACAGACAAATAACGAAAGATTGCATGCGGCCTTTAGAGTCATCTTAGTTTTAAAGTTTTTTATTGGTAGCTTTTGTGTTACACTTCAACTTAATAACAAACTGAAGTTATAAATGAAGACATCAGCTAATTAACCATTTGTTCAATTTTCTCCAGAAAATTTGAAACATGTATTATAGGAGCGCACAAAACCAAGAGAAATTTCTATAGAAATTTACAGAAGGATTATCTGAAATGAATATATTTTTAGAATATCAAGCATAAAATGACCAACACGTAAATCATTACCACATAAAAAGCTTCCACAAAAAATAATTTAAGCAAAGGAAACAACCCATGTCAACAAACATCGCAAATTATCTTTGCCTAAGGGGACAAAAAATCACATTTGTAACAATTAGTTGTTTTTGTGGGTGCTGAGCACGGTTACAGTAATCAGAAAGAGCAGTACCTCAAACACATGATCCAAAGGGCAGAGAAAAGGCTGTCTTGTCATAGTCCCAATCAGAACTCCGGGATGTGGAAACCATAATCTATCCAACCTGCACCATAGTGGAGGCATAACCTAAAAGCACGAATAAAGGACAGAGAGATCAATATTTGTCCTATGAAACTACTCAACATCAGAAAGAAGGTAAATCAGCATGACCCTGTTTTGTGGCTATCTAGCAAAATGAATGCAGTTGGTATTCATACATTGAATTCCACATATAAATACGCATTGTTGAAGCCATAGCTGTTATTATGAAGTTGAATAGTTGTATGTAAGTAATTACCATAGTGCATGGCAAGGTGTAATGGAAAATGACCAGGCTACACGCATGAAATGCGGCTTTGAATTTGAAGGCAGCCACTTGGAATAAGGAGTTGAAATTTAGGTTTCTACCCCTCCCAAAACCCCAGTTTGATGGGATGAACACTTGGTAGCCTTTTAGATGGCGACTACACCTAGGATGGCTTACACTTTGTTTTGGTTCCTTAAAGAAGAAAAGCATTTCAAAGTGCAGAGTGTTTTCAATTCAAACTTTAAACTGTATGTGATTCTAAGCAATGCAAACTATCTTATTGCAACCATGTGTACCTGTATGACTTTGAGTTAATTGAATTTCATCATCAAGGAGATGAAGACATTGGAATATTTTAATTTGAACCTAAGTATCAAAAAGTCTGTTGGAATTTGTGCTGTAGAACAGCACAAGGAATCAATAATTATAGAGGAAGATGCATGATAAAGTAATGAACAATGATGTTTTATAGTAGTAAATAGTCAAATTTAGCATTATAAGGAAGTAAAAAAATTTGGGCTAAAGATGAGACTCTTATACTAGAAACTGATGTAAGTTGTTCAAATGGTAATGATAATTCCCCGTATAATGACAACAGAGAGAGAGAAAGTAAGCAATTTTTTATGGTAATCCAAATGATGCAATAATATTATCCATTTTTTATGAGAAGTACATCCACCGTGTTTGGACCTACCAAGAACCAGGTTTTATCTACAAATCCCCAGGTAAAAAGTGTAACAAATTTATTTTCACAGGTGTAGCATGTGAACATGCAAATATATTAAAGATGAAAGTAATAATCATGGTGCTAATGATAATGGAAAACAAAATTTAACAGGCACTTTTCATCTTTGCTCCCTTAACAGAGTAGAGATCTCCCCTGGCTAAAACTACATCAACATCTAAGATGTCAAAGATCAGAATAATTCTTACCAGTGTACGATTCAACAAAGAAGCAATAGAAAGAGCTGTCCTTATTTGCTTCATCTGAGAGAACCATTCAAAACAGAATCAATAAATTGCAATAAAGTATTATCAAAATTGTAATAGAGGCACGTAGGATTAGGTTAATACTTGCATACTTGGTAATTAATGAGAGAAAAATGTGATTCAATAGTATGCTCCCCGTCTAGTAACAAACTCTTTGGAATAGATGGCTTAAAGGTCAAGAAACCTCCTGCATAAAATTCTCAACAAAATTAAATTACAGCAATATTCTTGCAGCCCTAGGGGAATGTTATCAAAGAGCCAAAGCTCATGTAGGTTACTTTTACTCTGTTGCATCATCCATGATTATCCAATTAGTTAAGCGAAGAAATTCTACAAGAGAGAAGAAGGTACAATTTACATGGTACTAAATTACCAATTGCAGAAGCACCAAGAAACATTCAAAAAATGGGCAAGCTGGATGAAGATAATGAGTAGCAAGAGAATATAAAATTAAAAATAAATATCATGTGAGAAAGTCCACAGACAATTTATGTTACGAGCATCAAGACCCATCAGGCCATCACTGGAATTTTAAGTACATACCTTTGAAGATGCTACAAAAACAAGGGGAAAGCCTGAATGTAAGATGCTCGAGTTATTAACAAATAGAAGGTGGGTGCATGATTTAATAAAAGAGATGCCCCTAGATATAGTAAAATGGAAAATATTTCTCTGCGTCCAGCCCCAAATATTGGGAAAGTGTCAAGTTGAGTTCCATATATGCTGGCCATTTTCCCTTATATATTGATGATTGTCATAAAGTAAGATTAATGGTATTTTAACATTATTATTAACTCATGCACACAAGCAGGTGCATGAGCTTCAATGCTAAGTCTAGATAATCTGGGTTAAATAGCTTGTCATATAGAACTGTGGAGGAGAGTAAAAACCAGACCAGGATTTTAACCTGATTTGAATTAGGGGCAAGAAAGGTACCAATTATGGTTTTAGTTACTGAAAGGACGTACAGCATTAATGAAAAAGGCTATACAAGAATGAATCTCATAAAGAAGAAACATGTCAGATTTTGGAAGCATAAATCAAAAGGAACCAAGTTAATGTGAAAAATAAAGGCACAATTTGCACAAAAGAAGATAGGATGGATTAAGGTAACTTTCTTTCTTTTGAAAAGTCAAGTCAATTTTATTTAGTGCCAAGTAGCCACTACCCACACGTACAAAAAGAAACAAAACCAACATCCCTTCACATCAAATCAGAATTCTGTAGCATCCAAAAAATCCAAAAAGAAGTCCAAAGCAAGGTTAAAATACTTCCACCACTATTCTCAGGAACACCAAAGACACCCCAAACATAGTCAACACCATAATCTACCCCTCACCAGCCACCATACAATGGATAAGTAATCCACTGACTTCCCTGCCTTCAACACCCATTTCGAAGGACTTTTCTCCTTTTATATTTCCCCAAGTTGTCTTCCACCTTCCAAATGTCTTTTAATGTATAAGTCTCTTCCCAAGGGCTTACTAATTTGAAGTATGATTTAACCTCAAATTTTCCAAACTTTGAGGCCCTTATCCAGATTTTGTCCTCCCGCATCCTCAATAAACCACCCTATACAAGGTCTTCATAAACTCCACCATATCAATCTCCCAAACATGTAAATCCCAATGGACTGTGTACTGACAATCAGCCATCACGATTATTTTATCAGCATCAAACCCCTAAGAAAGAAGAAAATAAATGCTAAAATGCCAGGCCAAACAATATCTTATCATATGCAGGCCCTATAGATGAGCCATATTACTCTTACAATGCCTTGCAAATTATAAAGGCTACAGGGCAGGCAATTTTTGGGAATAAAATGCCAAATGCAAAAATGTATATATCATGAAAAAATACCTGGTGAATCATAAAATTCCGGTGGGTCATAAAAAATCATGGCTTCACGTAGTCGGTGACGCTTTCCTTCAGTACCTGCATATTGGAATGTAGTATGTACAGCATATGGCTCCAATCTGAGTTGTTGATACATTGCCTACAAGCACAAAGAAATGCTCAGCATACCTTTTACGATCAAGCAAATTGAGGTAATGAACCGTTACTCTGGAAATCCACAATGAGATTAAAAAAAAACAACGAAGATGAGACCAGGCCAATATCTCAAAGAACTGTCCTATTGGTCCTACCTGGACAAAATAAGTATGCCCGCTGCAAAATATACTTGCTGGCAGGACCCCCAGCTTGAGCTTTCCATCATAAGCATATGCAAGTTCACTGTCCTCATCAACAGATGGCCCCAACTGCCTGCGTACTAGTTCGTTAAAACCATTTTGGTCCCATATCTTATCATCAGCTAGAAGCATATCCTTCCATTCATTTGCCAATTTTTTTGTAGCATCTGAAGGCCGCCAGTGGAAAATTCCTATATTATATGCAGCGCCAACTGTCCAAGGTGAAAGAAGAATTTTATTATTAAACTGGTCTCTGAAAAGTAAGCATATAAGTATGACAAAAGTCAGATTTCACTAACTGCAAATTGCCTATTTTATCATAGCAATGATTTGAACACGTACATCAACTGGAAAATTAACTCACAGTTTACTAAAATCCTAAGGAATGCATAGAGTTCCAATACGCAGATTAAGCTACACCAGTAATGGTATGAACAGATCATGCTTGAGAAGATACAAGGTCTACCTGGACCCAGCATTTCCACCCAGTTCTCCATCTCAACAGGTTTGGATCCATGCATGGAATCACGAATCCCTGACAAATAACATCAGGTTTTCTATTTCCATTTGAATCTCAAATTTGGCCTTTTACATAGAGAAGCACACACTCCATCATTGCAGTTCCAAACCAGGTATAAATTTATAATTCCAATTTAGTACAACTGAATGAATACATCACCAACCAATTATTGATCAGATCCAAAATCCTATTGCCATCCTTTGGGCCAGATCAACTCAAGCTTCACCTAAAGTACAAGGGCCAAAACCCATTATTAACCTGAGATCTGTCTGGCCAGGCTTACCCTCCTCTATGGAATGAACTCCAAAGGAATTTAGGCAAGACTAATCAAACTCTCAACTGCAATTGATTATTTTTATGATACTAATATATTACTTCTAGAAAGGAAAACTCTGGTCAAGACCTTCAGTCGGAAACGAAAGCACTTGCATGCATACAAAAACTTCTATGGTTAAGACAGTTCAGAAAATATAGCAGTATTTATAACATACAGTGAAAGTAAAAGCATTGATTCTAGGTATTAAGAAACATTTTTTTCAGCAAAAACGTCACTTCAAACTTCACTTTTTGGGCAGCGATCATTTTCCAAAAAGTTAGTCAAGGACTGATTGTATTTCTTCTTCTTAAACACTGAAGATAAGTCAATTTACAAGTGATAGTCATTAACAAACCAGCAGCTGAGTGAAACTTGAGAAGATACAGAAGAATTTCTAATGAGGAGCTGTAAATATTAGTTGGTGAATTAGGACGTAAGGAGCAGAATTTCAGTCGTTAGAAGCTTACCCCTCAACAAAGCTTTTCGGGAAATTGACTTTGCAGATATACTTAAACGAGTAATCATTGTAGAAGGGTAGTGGAGGGGAGCTATAGGATTGAGCGGGGAGATTGGATGTCGAGTGAGGTTCACTTCACTCCTCTTATGCAGTGGGGTAATGGAAGAGCATCAGGAAGGGCTGACATTAGTTCTCTGACCGTATCAGTCATGATCAGAAATGGCCAAGAAGTTTAATTTTGGCATGACCATTCGAGTGCGAAGGAACTTTATTTTTTTTGATCGGCAACAAAACAAAATTTTATTAAAGAAGAAATGTAGTACAATAGAGGACAAGATGTCCACAAAATAAAACAAGGACAATTCAATGCAAAAGAAAACAAGGAACTAAACATCGCACACTGACACCCAATCCCTAGAGATCATAAAGAGTAGAATCCGTTTAAAGGGGAAGCCACTGAAATCCAAAAAGATATCAAAACACGGACTTTATCCCATATGAAAAATCTAGAAATCGCCTAGATATTGATTTGTGATTATGTATCAATTTTAAAGAGTAAATAGCAATCGCAATCAAACAATCAAAGACAAATCAACACAACGATTTAATGTGAAAAAACCACAATTAGAGCGCCTCCAATTGTAATAAAAAACCACGGGCAAAAATCACAAAACAATCCACTAAGAAAACTTAAAGAAATTACACGAGTGTACTCTCAATTACTTAGCGAATCTATACCCGAATTGAACTGACCCCTATATGCCTCTTTTAACCCCGTCTTCACCTCGGAATTGTCTTACCCAACGTTGAATCCACAACGCCAATGTCAAATCACGACAATGAGCCACTCCGGAATCCACCAAAACTTCAAGCCCGAATTCCACGGAATCCACCGAAGAACAAGACTCTTTTGTATTGAACGAAACAAGCAATCCTTTTATGTATACTTTTCAAACTAGATTTAAACTCAAACAAACATAAAAAAAAAAAAAAAAACTAGCAAAGAAGCTCCATATATAAACCCTAATATCCAAAAAGAAGATCTGGAAGTCGTAACCCTAAAAACGGATGAAACCACATATTTATAGAAAACTGATCCGCGATCTCTGCTCGAGCGGACCTCGCTTGAGGTTAAAATCCCAACTTCTAGTACTTTTACAGACAGGTCAAACTTCTGGAACTAAACGGTCTTCGCTCGAGCGCACAAATGGCAGCTCGAGCGGACAAGCAACTTCGAATGCATTTTTGCATTTTGCTTCGGGGGCACTGCCCCTCGACCCTGCCTGGGTGCTGCCCCAGACCTGCCAAGGGGCGCTGCTCGCTGGACCCCTGCGAGCTGACCGGGCAGTTTGATCCCTAACATAGTCAGGGAAGTGACAAACAGAAAAAATAAACTTCCAAAACATCTCTGCAAGACACAATTCGGGTTGGATTCATATCTAAAACTTATAGCCTCACTGAAATAAAAAATCGAATACAATTACAACTGAAAGAAATTTTGTCAAACGGGATTGCCAAGAATAAAAACCTCACACCATAAGTGATCCAAATCCCCATATTTGTCTTCAAAGATACTTGCATTTCTTTGAAACTAAAGCCTCGGGTGTCATTCAGGATGGCAGCTGATAAGGAGGCATGAGAAGCAGATAATGTCAGGATGAATGAAGGGGAGTAGTTTTAGATTCCTAGTTTCAGGAGGTATGCAAGGCCAAAGCAAGCTTAAAAGCCCTTTGAAGTTGGAATGCCAATCAAACATTGAAAAATTTTCAGTTCAGCGTCAGTGGTTGGAGAAAGTGCATACATCATAATCTTCCTGGAGATTTACTAAATGTAGGTCATGAAGACTAAAAGAACATTACATGATTATAAAATAACAAGTATCAACTAGTAACTACTATTAAAAAAGAAAAAAAATGCTTAAATAAAAAAAATGGAAACAAAATTAAAAACGTGTATTCATATAATCATTACCTTCTTTCCATATGTCCAACCTGTCATCAGCAACTGTTGGCGAAACTTGATCACTTGAAGTCAACACATCTGCTTCTGGAAAACGAGCAAGATATGGAAGGGGGTTCTGCTCCAGCAAGATAGCAGATGGTGCAAAGAATGTACCAACAGGGGGGGAAAAAAAGGAACAAATTTGTTAAGGTATTTATAAAGTAAAGGAATTATGTCATCTCATTAAGATAATTTTACAGCTCCCAGAGGATAAGTTAGAGAAATATAATCAACAATGTTAGGAGTGAAAAAAAGGGAGGGGAGTAGGTGCATGGGCATATGGTAATAGAAGTTCAAAAAGATTAGGGAGTAGGTCTTTTTTATGAAACAGGAAACAAACTTTTCCACCTGATTATCCACAAGATTTTGCTAATAATTGCAGAAAGGAAGCGTAACCAATGTACTTTCTTTCACATTTACCCAAACAGACCGTCTAAATAACAAATGTGGGTACCAGGAAAGCAACAGGATATCAAATGGTTGTAAAGCCCCGAGGAAACGAACTCAAGGAAGAGTAGTTCCTATACATTAATAGAGTTCAAAAAGCTTGCTTTTTTTTTTTTCAAAATTTTTCCTCTAGTGTTTCCAAGAGAGAAATAATAAAAAATTCATGACTGCACAGAATTCATTACATAAAGAAAGCTAGCAACCATAACCAAGAAAACAAGCATAAAAGGTACCTTTAACCAGACCATGTCTGTATCACACATCAGTAGTTCAAAGCCAAATGGTAGGATTGTATCTATTAGAACAACCTTTTCTCTCCCCATTTTGTGAAATGTTGCTGAGCCCCATCCAACATCTGTAGTGCTCATATGGCTACCCATGTCAAAAACTGGAATGCCTTTCCAGTACAAAGCCTCTAACAGTTTTGTGTCCATTGCACCTATGAGAACATATAAATTTTCTTAGAGAGATATGTTTGTTTAGGTAAAAAATTCAGAACTTTAAGTTTAAGCTCCAAAGGCATCCATGGCTCATATTACGGGAACTTACCAACAAGGATATTGTCTAAACCCAAATCTGTAAGGTGTTTAACCCATGTCAAGATAAAATCCATGAAGGCATAATTGCCAAAGGTCATTATGATAATGTTATCTTTCACCCTTTTCTGAACCAAGCCTTTTGTCAACCGGAATGTTTTCAAAGGTGGCATTTTTGAACCAGAAGGGGGAACCTCCCAAATTGGTTTCCTCAACTTGTTTTGTGACTGTGGTGCCGGTGACAGTACTACACCCACTGTTGTTAGTTGAGAAGAGTTAGGTAGTTGATCCCGGGGGGGAGATTCGACATCTAAAATATGACAAACATATAAATTAGTAAAAGAAAAAATAATTGGAGAATTAAAAGGCAACAAGAGAGGAAAAGCAAAGAGTAAGTTTAATGTAACAAGGAAGAACATAATCAAAATTGTTGCAAAAATTGAATGAAATTCCAGGAAAAAAAACATTATTTATTATGTGTTGGAACAAAAGAACTATCCCATGTGCGAAATGTATGCTTGGTATCTAGCTTGACCAGACCAGACTACTGAAAAGGTAAAAAGTGCAGACAACTGCAACAACACTTGCTAAAAACTAATTTCAGTCCACTTGGTCCAAAGTATAGTTGAACATATAAAGGTTTTTTTTCCACCCCCCATTTAAAAGAACTATAGAGTTGGTCCAAATCCATCTTTTTGTTCAGTTATATATAAAGATTGAGCATGTATATGCAATTAAATTTCCCTTTCCCTTGACAACCAAGATCCAAAGACAGCTAAGGGTCCGTTGGGAGAATAACTCAAATTCAGATTTGATAGTTCACCTATGAATTTCAAAATTGAATAAAATGATTTTATCATGATAAGTAGTTGTTTCAAATCATGTTAAAAATTTTCTTCCATCTACAAGGATCCAACTAAAATACATTTATTTAATTTCAACAATATTCTAACTTTAAATCTCTTAATTCAAAATCCACATCCATCCAAACAGACCCTAAGTGTGATTCTCCACATCTCTTTTGGTGCCAGTAATCTGAACAGTAAGTGCTCTACACTTCAATTTCCCTCCCAAACACATGCAAATTGACAACAAACCAACCTCATCAATTCATTTCCATACACTAATACAATATTCTAAGTTCAACCCACTTACTAGACTCAGCTCACTAATCTCAAAATCGTTCAAATCGAAATATTTGTAAACTCACATTGCAAAATGAAGTGATGAAATTCAAATAAACACATAATCAAATTAGAAGAGAGAGAGAGAGAGAGAGAGAGGGAGAGAGAGTACGGGAGGAAACTTGAGGGAACCAGGAGGGGGAGGAGGAGGAGGAGTAGACGGCGGAGAAGACATAGAAGGAAGAGAATAGGATTCCGATGATGACGGTGGCGTAGATCGTCAAGAACAATGGCTTCGAATTCGCTATCTCTTGGAATTGGTTCCTCCAACCCATTCTTTGAATTGCTGGTTCTGATGATGATACTCACGCAATTGTATCTACGAACAACAACACAGCATTGCTCAACACCAATCTACATATACATATATGTGGATTGAGATGAGAAATTGAGAGATTGTATAGAAGGGTTTTAGTTTTGGGATGTGGTGGAATGAGAAGCAAATCGGAGTGAAGAGGAGTGCGTGGCCAGGCAGGGAAAGTCGTCGCTCACATGGCTGTCTGAATCTGTCAAAGTTGGCATAAGTTTGGACCGCTCTTAATTTATTGTTTTTATTAATTAATTGGATTATTAATCACTCATTCACCAAAAAAAAATAAATTATTAATCACTCATTCACCCAAAATAAATAAATAATTTTATTTGGAAATAAGTTAATTAATAATTTTTTTAACTTTTTATGAAAAAAATATATAAAAAGTGAGATAAAAAAATAAATATGCTATTTTAAGTTGTTCCCAAAAAACCCTTATTTTCCCACTACATTTTAATGAGAATTTTAATTTTATTATTATTATTTTGTCTGCCTATTTTTCCATAATTTTAAAGAAAATGCTCAAAATCTTAAAATATGAAACGGTCCACCCTCGTTTCACCTTGATAATTTAAGGGTTCATTTTTGTAAAACTCATTAAATAAATTAAATATTAGCAATTATACAATTGGATTACATTTTTTTATTACAAAAATGAATGGCATGTATCATTTCTAACATTGAGCGTTCATTTTTAGAAGATAATGTGATCAAATCATTAGATTATTGATATCAGATTAATTTAATTTTTTTTTTTGTATAAATATTTAATCAATTAATCTTATAAAATGAACTATTTGAATTACAAAAATTCACCTCAAATAATAGATAACCTGCACGATTAAAATATTACCCTTTAAATGGATTATTAGTTACTGGACAATTTCTCGGCACTAATTGTACTATTTACACCTTTCTTTTAACTTAGAATTAATTATATAAGAATTTTATTTATAAATATTATGGTAGTTCAGGTCTTATTTAAGATTTTTTAAATCAATAAGTCATATATTTAGTAAAAATGATAATATTATCATTTTTTTCTAATTTTTAAAATTAAAAACATTATCAATTTTGCATAGTAATGTTATAGATATTTATTTCACTAATTGATAAAAAAAAAAAAAAGAGTATGAGATTAAACTTTTTTGCTTTTCTACATATTGGTTTGATTCAACTATATAATAAAACGATAACATTATCAGTTTTTTTTCAAATTTTAAAACTGAGAACAGTATCAGTTTTTTCATTTATAAAGTTTTTTTTTTTTTGTTTTTAAGTTTTGCACATTAATATTCTATCATCATACTCCTTTATAGACACAAAATTTTTAATTTTGTACAAAAAAATAATTCAATGTATTTTTTTAGATTTGCACACATAATTTTTTCTTTTTAGTTTTTTTCAATTTGAAAGTTTATATTTTTAAGTTTTTAAAATTAAAATAAATATCAAATCATCATATTCCTTTATAGATAATCATAAATGATGAACAATCATTATTTGAAAGACAATTCCAACTATTAAAAATTTAATGGGACTTGAATGTCTAAAAAATCATAGTTAAGACTTAATAGAGTATAAGTTCATAAATTAAGACTTGTGTGTAAATACTCCTTTAACTTATTATACTCATTTTCCCTTACATTTAATGAAAAATTATTTTTTTAATCTCTTTCTATATTTTCATAGTCCGAAAGGAAAATGTTTAAAATACCCTTTAAATTTATTCCTCTAGCTTCATGCCTGGCATAAAAATTAAAAATTATTCCCATGATGTGGATTATATATTATTATTCTTTTTTATTAATTTGCTTATAAATCAATCAATCAAGACTCTCAACTATAGTTACGTAAGTGTAAATAAATTTAATTTTTCTTGTTAAAGAATCTCTAATATTACTAAAATTTTAAATATATTTTTATCTCTATCTTCATCCATTCTCTCTACACCCTCTTTCTCTATGTTTTTCTCTCTTGTGTCTCTTCTTCTCCCACATGAGAGGAAGTCATAGAATAAATAATTTAAAATTTTGAAAGAGAATGATGGTGAGTGAAAGGTTTAGAATTTATGAGGAAAAGAGATGGGGAGAAGAGAGGAATTGAGGGATGAGTTTGTCGAGGTGAGAAAGTGATGGTTTTGGGTGATGGTGTGGAAGATGACTTTTTTCAAAAAATATAATTAAAATTGTTTGTGTTTGAATTTTATTTGCCAATCAAGGTTGAATATACTTGATTTGTTCGCTATTTTTCGATCAAACAAACTAAGGGTTGTTTTGAAATTTGTTTATTTTTTTATTTTTTTTAATTTAGTGAATTTTTTTTAAAAAAAATTCAAAAAAAAATTAGATTTCTAAATTCAACTCGACAAAATGAATCAGAAAATTATAATTTAAAAAAAAAAAATCTAGAAAAGTCAAAAATAAAAAATATTTTTTGACTTATTTTGGCTTTTTCAATTTTTGTTTGCAATTTTTCAAAAAAAAAAACTTTTAAATTCATCTCGACAAGACGGATCGAAAAAATAAAAAAAATTAACATAATACTAAAAACAAAAAATAAAAAAAAATGGGAAAAAGATGTGGTTTGTTTTGGATTGCCATGCTTAGCTTTAATTGTTTAAATAATCTTAAAATCTTCAATAAATGGATTCTTCCCATGTATTTTATTTTTATTTTTATTTTTTATATATGAAAAGAAACTGCCTAACTTGTCATAAGTCAAATAAGAAAATAAAGGAACTCATTTAAGACAACAATAAAAAGGGTGCTTAACTTTAGCTTTTCTGTATCTCTTGAGTCGGGGTGAAGTTTTAACTAAAATTTTTAATGTGGTTTGGTTTGGGTTCCTTGACTCTTTTTTTTTTTTTTTTGCACTTATAATTATTTCAAGCATTTCAACTCTGTGTTTTCAAATAACATAAATCCATATCAAAATCATATAAAATTGCTCACAAATAACTTTTTAACACTTACATAACTCGTGGGAGAGAGGATCTAGCTGAGGGTGTAACATGTCCGTTAATAGGTTATTCATTGTATGAATTGTAATTGGATAACATTGTCACACTCAATTATTTATGCAAGTTAGAACGAATTGATAAGGGGTATTTAACTTAAGTTTGTTTATAAGAAAAAATTATTAGGTGTTTAAGAGGCGTCATGAATAACTATATATTACCAGCCAATCACTACCAATCATAATTTCACTGGACAGATAACCTCTCATGAATGGGTGCTTGTAAAAGTCAAAAGCAAACCAATGAGTCCAACGATTGATCCCTATGCACTCGTATGAGTTCATCCACTATACCAACAACCATAATTTTACTAGACTCTAGCGCACATCTTATGGGTGTATTAAGAAAATAGAGGGTCTAGATTTTCTCCTGTGGATTGGACGGTGTTACTTAGGCTTTTCAGACCCATCACGGGTCTAATTTTGTTAATTTGAACCGTTCAATGTGTTAGATTCATCGAGTACTTCATTTTTGAAAAAAATTACGTTCATCGGATATCGATAGCCACTTGATTAGAATATATTTTTGTCCACAATTTATTTTTAAAATCATATTAACCATTGACAAAAATATTATATAATTAAGTGATTATCGATATCCGATCAACATATTTTTTTGCTGGAATAAAGTAATCAAAGAGCTCTACACATTGAACAATTCAGATCATCAAAATTAGACTTGCAATGAGCCTCATGGACCCAATAATACACTCCATTCCAATTTCGGATCGGAGATAAGCCGATCTGAAAATAAATTAGTGAAATATAAAAGAGAAAAAAATATAAAAAGTTATCAAAATTTAAAATCAAAATTTGAGTAGCTAGTAATTATGAGAATATGAGTGAATTTTTAGAAAATTATGAAGGGTATCTTGGCACTACCCAAAAGCAAAGGCCTAAAGAAAATTTTTAAAAATAATAATAATAATAATACACATCACATTTTATAGCCAATAAAAAAAGAGTTTATTCATGTATGGGTTTGGATTAGATTATTTTAATACACAACATGTTGTAGTTGTTTAAACCTGCACAAGTCTGTCTGTATAGCATCTCTAAATAGAGTCATGCAAGATGATGGAGACTTAGGCCCTGTTTGTTTCACTGATATAAAATGGAAGATATAATATGATATGAGATTTAGTTTGGACATATAATGAATAGGATATAGGTATTCGATAATATATCTCCCAATTCATGTTTGTTGACTTATATATTATCCATTTTTGTTTTACAAAATATATTGTGGGATATAAATAAGTAATTTTCAAGATTGTCCTCATAATATTATATTATATTATATTCAAAATTTATATTAAATTCAAAATTTTATATTAAATTATATTATATTATATTAAATTCAAAATTTGTATTAAATTATATTATATTAAATTATATTATATTATATTATATTATATTATTAAATTATATAGATTCTATCAACCGAGTATGGCCGACCCCAAGATTCCACGGGTCACCAAAGGGTAGTGGTCCCAACCACATGCCCAGTTGCAACCCCAAGGCCCCATCTCAACCATAGTGGATCCCACCCTTATAACCATTTGATTATTACAAAACCCTCCGATTTTAAAAAAAAAAAATACTTCTTCTATCTTAAAATATTAATTTTTTTAGAAAGTTTAACTTTTTTTAATAATATAATTATTATATTTCAAAAATATTAATTTTTTAAAACTACTCTTTGATTTTTTGAAAACATCAATTATCAAATTATACTTTTTATATATGAATTTAAAAGAGGAGTAAAATAAAAAATTTATATTATTTTTGTCTTTAATTTTTAAAAATAGACTAATATTTTGAAAAAATTAAAATTAAAATAATAGACTAATATTTTAAGACGGAATGAGTAAATTGATAAACAATTTGATAACTTAATGAGTTTAAAATTATATTCAAGTTTAAATTATTTATATAACGAGTCGAGTCCGAATGAGTTGAATTTGAATTGTTTGATTATAAATAAACTTATCGAGCCAGATAGTAATTGAAACTTAGGTTCCGTTTGTTTTAACGTAATGTATTTTACACAACAAATATTTTTTTTGTAAATTTATTTTACACAGAAAATTTTATGCTTTTATTTTTCGGCATTTGATTGATATTTGAAACAATAATATTTTATTACTTAAAAAAGAAATTTTAGCTAAGATATGTATTTGAAAATATTAAATGTGTTGAAAAGTTAGTAAGTAAGGGTCAATTTTATAAAAATTAACTTATAAAATTTTTAAAGAAAAATCATTTTTTAAACAATGATGAAAAAATATTTTCTTTAAAAAATATTTTAATTACTTTTTGTTCAATCAAACAACGAAAATGAGTAAAATATCTTTAACATAAATGTTTTCCGTCAAAACAAACGAAAACTTAGTTTAACCCACACAATGAAACACTCTAGAAAACTTTAGGAAAAAATCACTCTAGAGGATCTTTGCTAGAAACCAACAAAAAGGAAAGCAAAAAGTGCTGCCACAACTTTTGCTAGTCCAGTCATGGTATGGGTGGTACAAAAACTGGAGTCTGTGGATGCTTCAATGGGATGAATGTCAATGTGTTTTTTTGGTTCTTTGGCAGCAACTTTTGTTTTTCTTTTCGTTGGTTTCTCACCAACTGGCGCTTGGAGCTTCGTGTTAGCTCCAAGCTCCTCTTTATTGATGTATCTAATCATACTTTGTATGTTTCATCAATAAAGATTTTTTGCCGATCAAAAAAAAAAAAGCATTTCAACTCTATTTTTTCAAATAACATAAATCCATATCAAAATCATATAAAATTGCTCACAAATAACTTTTTAACACCTACATAACTTGTGGGAGAGAGGATCTAGCTGAGCATGTAACATGTCCGTTAATAAGTTATTCATTGTATGAATTGTAATTGGGTAACATTGTCACACTCAATTATTTATGCAAGTTAGAACGAATTGATAAGGGGTATTTAACTTAGGTTTGTTTATAAGAAAAAATTATTAGGTGTTTAAGAGGCGTCATGCATAACTATTACCAGTCAATCACTACCAATCATAATTTCACTAAACAGACAACCTCTCATAAATGGGTGCTTGTAAAAGTCAAAAGCAAACCAACAAGTTCAAGGATTGATCCACATGCACTTGTATGAGTTCATCCACTATACCAGCAACCGTAATTTTACTGGACTCTGTGTACATCTTATGGGTGTATTAAGAAAATAAAGGGTCCACATTTTCTCATGTGGACTGGACGGTGTTACTTAGGCCTGTGAGACTCATTACGGGCCTAATTTTGAAAATTCGAACCGTTGAATGTGTTGGACTCATCGAGTACTTCATTCTTGAAAAAAATTATGTTCATCGGATATCGATAGCTACTTGATAAAAATATATTTTTGTCCATAATTTATTTTTAAAATCATATTAACCATTGACAAAAATATTATATGATTAAGTGATTATCGATATCCGATCAATATAATATTTTGCTAGGATAAACTAATCAAAGAGCTCTACACATTGAACAGTTTAGATCATCAAAATTAGACTTGCAGTGAGCCCAATGGACCCAACAATACGCTCCAATTTGTGTTGGGATATATCTCGTTATTGGAGTTTGAGACCCAATTGATTTGTTAAAAGAATTTTAATTTAGTTTGATTTGAATATAATATATATTATATCTAATTTGTGGAGACATAATTCAGTTTGGTAATAATTAAGAATTTGATAAAAAAAAAAAAAAAAACCTAAATTCACAATATTGATAGACAACATTGTTTGCCTGAAAATGGCGACGGTTCGGCCGCAGTAGTGGCATAATATTATTTACAACAATGATTCATCCCACTAAAAACATCACCACTAATAGCACTAATGCATTAAAAAAGTAAAAAAAAAAAAAAATACAACTCCAAGACCAAAATATCACATCATTAATGACGGGACCCACTGTCACCTAATTAGTGGGAGCACTACTTAGTGCTCCCAAGCATTTTTCTATTAATAATTGATTGAAATCAATTCGGTGGAGTGGAAAAAAAATGGCAGCAACAATTCCTTTTTGAGATTATGCTTGGGAAAGATATCACTTTTTGGGTCAAAAGAGTGCTATTTTTTTTGGCTGCTAGGTTGCTTGGATTATTGGCTTTATTTTGAAGTTGATTTGGTTCGTTATTTTGAATCTTTTACAATTTTAATTTGAAGATTTTTATTCATCTATTTGGTGAGGTCTTTCCACTTATTTATTTGTGATTATTTGGAATTCACCTAAGGGTGGTTTTGTGAGACCATTCGTGTCTGGTTTGTAATCGTTTGGAAACTTATTTGGTTGATAGTGGAATCGGATTTCGATCTCGTGGACATACCTCACATTGAGGAAACCACGTAAAATTCTGGTGTTGTTTTTTATTTAATTTTTTCGCATTCATTTTTATTCCCATTGATTGATTTACTTATGGAAAATCATAGATTTTCTCTAACAACTGGTATCAAAGTTTACGGTTTATTTGGGTTTATTTATTTGTGTAAATCAATGGAGGGGAATGTGGGTCGTATGTCTAGCTTCAATAGAAGCAATTAGGTAACTTAGAAAACTAAAATGGAGGACCTATTATTTTGTAAAGATTTGTATGGACCCATTGAGGGTGATAGTGACAAACCTGAAGGTATGAAAGATGATGAATGGAATAGGCTTAATCGAAAAGCCGTTGGTGTTATCCGTCAATAGATTGATGACAGTGTGTTTCATCATGTTGCTACTGAAACTTTAGCACATGATTTATGGAAAAAATTAGAAGGCCTTTATGCTAAGAAATCAGCCACAAATAAAGCTTTTATGTTTCGTAAGTTGGTTAGTTTAAAATATAAAGAGGGCAACCCTATTCTGGAACATCTGAATAAAATAAAGAGTATTGTTAACCAACTTGCTTCTATGAAAATTGTTTTTGATAATGAGTTGCAGGCTTTGATACTACTTAGTTCTTTGCCCGAAAGTTGGGAGACTTTGGTTGTGACAGTTAGTAATTCGGCACCAGATGGAGTTGTTACAATGGGCCAAGTCAATAGTAGCTTATTGAATGAAGAAACTAGAAGAAAATCAGCGGGTTCCTCTCATTCGGAAGCATTTGTTGTGAGAGGCCGAAGTAAAACAAGAGGGAGGAGTAAGACTCCTCATGATCGTGATCAAAGCCGCGACAAATCAAGATATGGTTTTTTTTCAAAGAAAGACATTGAGTGCTACTATTGCCATGAGAAAAGGCACATGAAGCGAGAATGTCGAAAGCTCAAGAATAAGGAGAAAAATGCATGACAAAAGTGTGGATAAGAAGCAAGAAGACACAACGACAGTTACTACCGATGATCTCATAGTCGTTTGTGAAGATGATTGTATCAATTTTGTGGGCCAAGAGAGCAATTGGGTAATTGATTCTGGTGCTTCTTTTCATGTGACTTCTCGAGTTGATTTCTTCACTACTTACACTAAAGGAGATTATGGTTCTGTTCGAATGGGTAATGAAGGTTTGTCCAAGATTATTAGCATGGGTGATATTTGCTTGCAAAATAAATTTGGGCTGCAAGTTGTTGCTTAAAGATGTGAGGCATGTTTCTGATATTCGCCTCAATTTGATCTCTACCGGGAAGCTAGATGATGAAGGCTTCAACAACAAATTTGGTGATGGAATATGGAAGCTCACAAAGAGGTCTTTGGTGGTGGCTAAGTGCAAAAAGACTCATACACTTTATTCGATGCAAGGAAAAAATTGTAAAGGTGTTGTCAATGCACTTGAAGATGATACTTCTACGGAATTGTGGCACCAGCGACTTGGGCACATGAGTGAAAAAGGGCTGCAAGTTTTGTTCAAGAAAGAGCTTCTACTCGGTTTGAAAGGTATACATCTCAAAACTTGTGTTCATTGTTTGGCGAGTAAACAACATAGAGTTTCTTTTCATAAAAATGTTGCTTCTAGAAAAGAAAATGTTTTGGAGTTGATTCATTCGGATGTTTGTGGTCCTTTAAAAGTTAGAACATATTGTGGTGCACTTTATTTTGTTACTTTCATTGAAGATCATTCAAGGAAAGTTTGGGCTTTTATACTAAAAACTAAAGATCAAGTTCTAGAAGTATTTAAGTATTTTCAGGCCATGGTTAAAAGAGAAACAGGGCTGAAATTGAAGTGCATCCGATCAGACAATTGTGGTTAATACATTGGGCCATTTGATGAGTATTGTCGCAGCCAAGGTATTCGGCACCAAAAGACAGTTAAGAAGACTCCTCAACAAAATGGCGTTGCCGAGAGGATGAACCACACCATTGTGGAAAGAACAAGGTGTCTGCTTTCACAAGCTAAATTGCCAAGATCCTTTTGGGGTGAGGCAATGAGGATAGCGATTGACGTGATCAATTTGTCTCATTGTTATCCTTTGAATGGTGATATTCCTGAAAGAGTTTGGACTGGCAAAGATGTGTCTTATGAGCACTTAAAAGTGTTTGGTTGCCGAACTTTTGTTCACATTCCAAAGGATGAGAGGTCCAAGCTTGATAGTAAGTCAAGACAATGTATTTTTCTTAGCTATGGGCGTGATGAGTTTGGTTATAGATTGTGGGATCCGGTCGACAAGAAAGTTATTCGAAGCCGTGATGTTGTGTTTCTTGAAGACCAAACAATTGAAGATTTTGGCAAAGGTGATCAACCAGAGCCAAAAACTAGTGATCTCATTGACATAGATCCATCTCCTTCATCTTCAGTTGATGATGAAAATGGGAGAGATGTTCAGCCACCCATTGAAAATGTAGAGGATGATGCTAATCCTAATGAAGTTGAGCCAGAAATTGAGGAAGAGCATCCAACTCAAAAACCTCCACCACAACTTGAGTTGAGGAAATCTACAAGGGACCGACAACCTTCAAGAAAGTATCCTCCCAATGAATTTGTGTTGATTTCCGATCAAGGGGAGCCTGAGAGCTACCAAGAAGCAATTGAGCATGCAAAGAAAGGTGATTGGAAAAAGGCCATGGAAGAGGAGATGAACTCCTTACTTGAAAATCACGCCTATGATTTAGTGAAGTTGCCTAAGGAAAGGAAAATTCTGAAAAATAAGTGGGTCTTCAAATTGAAGAATGATGGCAAGAATCTGAGGTATAAAGCACGTCTTGTTGTGAAAGGCTTTGGGCAAAAGAAAGGTATTCACTTTGATGAGATTTTTTGGCCAGTTGTGAAGATGTCTTCTATTCGGGTTGTACTAGGCATGGCTGCAAGTATGAACCTTGAAGTTGAACAACTTGATGTGAAGACCGCATTTCTTCATGGTGACCTTGAAGAAGAAATTTACATGAATAGGCCAAGTCACTAGTAGCTTGTTAATGGGAAAGAGAAATTTGTTTGCAAATTGAAGAAAAGTTTGTATGGCCTCAAGCAAGCCCCGCGGCAATGGTACAAAAAATTTGACTATTTCATGATGAATAATGGTTTTTCTAAAACCACTTCAGACCATTGTGTGTTTGTGAAAAAGATTCTGGATGGTAAATTTATTATTCTTTTGCTTTATGTTGATGATATGTTAATTGTGGGTCAAGATTCTACCATGATTAACAAGTTGAAGTTAGAATTGAGTAAATCTTTTGCTATGAAAGATTTGGGACCGGCAAAGCAAATACTTAGTATGAAAATTGTTCGTAATCGCAAAGAGGGGCTGATTTGGTTGTCTCAAGAAAGCTATATTGAGAAAGTTCTTGAGAAGTTCAACACGGATAAAGCAAAGCCGGTTGGTTGTCCACTTGCGGGTCACTTCAAGCTTAGTTCGAATCAATGTCCTACAAGTGAGAAAGACAAAGAAGAGATGTTGAAAGTTCCTTATGCTTCAGCAGTTGGTTCTTTGATGTACGTTATGGTTTGTACAAGGCCGGATATTGCTCACGCCGTTGGTGTGGTGAGTCGGTTTTTTTCTAATCCAGGTAAAGAACATTGGGCAGCGGTAAAATGGATTTTAAGGTATCTTCGAGGGACTTCGAAGGCATGTTTGTGTTTTGGGGATGGTAAGCCGATGCTTGATGGGTTCACAGATTTTGACATAGCCGGTGATGTTGATTCAAGGAAATCTATTTCGGGGTATTTGATGACTTTTGTAGGAGGAGCTGTGGCATGACAATTTAAATTACAAAAATGTGTTGCTCTCTCAACTACCGAAACTGAATTTATTGCCATTACGGAAGCTTGCAAAAAAGAGTTATGGTTGAAGAAATTTTTGCAAGAGTTTAGTTTGAAGCAAGAAAGGTATATGCTTCATTGTGATAGTCAAAGTGCTATTCACTTGAGTAAAAATTCTACTTTTCATTCGAGATCGAAACACTATGATGTGAGGTACCATTGGATTCGTGATGTGTTAGATTCGAAGTTATTGCAACTCAAAAAGGTTCACACAGATGATAATATTTCGGATATGTTGACAAAGACTTTGTCGAGGAGCAAACATTTGAAGTGTCGAATTTTAGCGGGTATGGTTGATGGCTCCACCTAAGTCGAAAGGGGGAGAATTGTTGGGATATATCTCCTTATTGGAGTTTGAGACCTAATTGGTTTGTTAAAAGAATTTTAATTTGGTTTGGTTTGGTTTGGTTTGAGTATAATATACTTTATATATGTTATACACTACGCCAAAACAGGGCATTAACGGCGGTTTTTTTAACGGCGGTAACGAAAACCGCCGTTAAAGGTACTATTAACGGCGGTAACGAAAACCATCGTTAATACCGCCGTTAATGTATCATTAACGGTGGTTTTGTTACCGCCGTTAAAAAAACCGCCACTAAAAGTGTCTTTAACGACGGTAATGAAACCCACTTTTAATGGCGGTAACGAAACCGCCGTTAATGCCCACTTTTAACGGCGGTAACAAAATCGCCGCTAATGCCCAATCATTACCGTCGTTAATGACGGCGGTCTTTGCCGGCGGAGCTCCGGCAAAACTCTGGCGTTCTCCGGCGAAACTCCGACGAGCTCCGGCGAAACCATCTACAATAAAGTAAAAGTAATGTTTAAATATTTATTTAGGGAATATATTTCATGAAGAGTGGCTATGGTAGAGTGGTTGGTGTTGGTGGATGAGAGGTCTTGGGTTCAAAACTTGGGGAGTGCAAGAAGAAAGAATTATTTTTTGAAAAATTTGAACCTATTTACGGCGGTAAAAAACCGCCGTTTTTGGTCCTATATTACCGCCGTTTTTGGTCGACTTTTAACGATGGTAATTTATCTTTTTACGACGGTTTCACTTTTTCCGACACACGCATAAACGGCGGTAACGAAACCGCCATTAATACCGCCGTTAAAGGCTTTAACGGCGGTTTTACAGCCTTTAATGGCGGTAAAAAACCGCCGCTAAAGCCCAATTTTAACGTAGTGATATTTAATTTGTGGAGATCTAATTCAGTTTGGTAACAAATATTGATTTGATAAAAAAAAAATCCTAAATTCCCAATATATATATATATATTGTTTTGTGTGTTCCGAAAGTGAGCAGCAGCAGTGACTTGATATTAATAATTGATTGAAATCAATTCGGTGGAGTGGAAAAAAACGGCAGCAACAATTCCTTTTTGGTGAGATTATGCTTGGGAAAGATATCACTTTTTGGGTCAAAAGAGTGCCATTTTTTTTTGGCTGTTAGTTTGCTTGGATTATTGGCTTCACTTTGAAGTTGATTTGATTCGTTATTTTGGATTTTTTATAATTTTGATTTGAAAATTTTTATTTATTTATTTGGTGAGATTTTTTCTTTTATTTATTTGTGATTATTTGGAATTCAGTAGTTTTGTGAGACCATTCGTGTCTGGTTTGTAATCGTTTGGATACTTATTTGGTTGATAGTAGAATTGGATTTCGATCCCGTGGACGTATCTCACATTGAGGGAATCACGTAAAATTCTTGTGTTATTTTTTATTTAATTTTTTCACATTAATTTTTATTCCCATTGATTGATTTACTTGTGAGAAATTCTAGATTTTCTCTAACAATTCGATTTGGGATAGGAGATAAGCTGATCTGAAAATAAATTAGTGAAATATAAAAGAGAAAAAACTATAAAAAGTTATCAAAATTTAAAATCAAAATTTGAGTAGTTAGTAATTATGAGATTATGAGTGAACTTTTAGAAATTTATGAAGGGTATCTTGGCACTACCCAAAAGCAAAGGCCTAAAGAAAATTTTTAAAAATAATAATAATAATACACACATTTTATTAATAGCCAATAAAAAAAGAGTTTATTCATATATGGATTTGGATTAGATTATTTTAATACACAACATGTTTTAGCTGTTTAAACCTGCACAAATCTGTCTGTATAGCATCTCTAAATGGAGTCATGCAAGATGATGGAGACTTACAGTTGGGAGGTTCTCGATTGGAAATTGGCATAATGAATATTTTAATCAGAAAAAAGTAATTTTTTAATATTTTAATAATAAAATATTTTTAAAAAAACGAGTAAAACAAAAACAAATTACAAAACCAAGGGGTTCTCCTATAATAATGATCCCCCTTCCTGCCTAAATGTTGAAGAATTTTTTTTTTTTTTTATTGCAGCACAATTCTTTTAAAAGGGATTTTAAATTTTAATTGATGTAATAGTTATAAATCATTAATTTTGAATTTTAATAATATGCTGCAAAATTATGTAATATCCTCATTCTAATCATCTAGTGATCTAAATCCGTCATAATTTAGCAAAACTACAGGCCATGTTTGTTTGGGCGGACTGGATTAGCATTCCCATGACTAATAGTCCTAGGATTACAAATTCGTTGGATTATGTATCCTATCTTAACTAATAGTCAAGTTTAAAATAATTAGTCCGTACTTCAATTGTTTAACCAAACATTGGATTAATAATTTTATTGGATTATTAGTCCAATCCCAAGGTCATGTCCACCCAAACAAACATGACCCAAATGGACTGATTCCAATAAATTATTTATATTTAGGAGATTTTGAATTTGAGATTTTGGAAAGAACATACCTCAAGCCTCAAGTTTTGACCACCAAATCAACCCTTAGAGATTAAAAAAAAATCATAAACACTAGTCATTTACGTTTTTTCATATAATTAAATAAATCATTCTCAAACATATTAATTACTTTCTTTTGTTAAAAAAAATTAAAAACCAAACGTCAAAGCGTAATAAAAAGGCTACAACTTTTCTTTTGTTAAAAAAGTTAATATAAACCAAACCTCAAAAAAATAATTCTAAGAATACAGATGTATTCCACAAAATAGAACACAAATGTAAGATAAACGATAAAATCCATATAATATGAGATCCACATTTCCTACCATTTGTCTCACATATGTGGAACACATTTGTATTCCAAGCACTTCTCAATCTCAAAGCCTAAGTTATTACCTAATAAAAAGGCTACGACTTTATACTCTTGCAATAATTGTGACGGGTAGCATGAAGAATTTCAAACAGATCCCAAGTATTTTATGGAAAATATTTGAGATTTTCTTAAATTTTTTAAAATTCAATTTATAATAATATAATTTGTTAAGTGTTAATTTTTAATTAGTTAAACATTTACTGATATAGACCCACCACCCTTATCACATCATTGTAAATGTACTTGTGGATGAAAAATATAAATCTATAGCATTATTGGTGTTTTATATTGTATTTTGTTCATGTATATAGGACTTTAACCATATAGATCAATCCATCTTTTGGGTCATAGAAAGGCAAAGAAATAGGTAGCTAGTAATTAATTTCCATTCTTCAAGGAGGTCAAAGATTAAGATAGAATCAAAGACCCTTATGTACATTTCATTATCCTCATGCATAGGACAATTAACAGTAACTTCAACCCCTCAATGCTAAATTCCAAATTTCTGGATCTCCAAACCAACTAAAATATAAGCCATATATTAAAGAGAAAGATAATGAAGATATCAAAGATCACCACAATGTGGTTCTTTGTATTCTCCACCACAAACCCAAAAAAGGTATGGATCATTGGTGCAATAATACTTGTGATCTTTCTCACTCTCATCTTAAAAAAATTGGCTATTCATCTAGAGTCCAAATACCAAGAAAGTCTCAACTCTTCTATGAAAACAGGTGATATAGAAAGTGGGAAGTGTCATAAAGGGACTTCCAAGAATGGTACTATTTGCACTCATTGTTGTGGCTGCGGTGATGGTGTTATTAGGACTTTGGCGCTTGAAGAGTTGAAGGTGGCGACAAGGAATTTTAGGATTCGAATAGGCGTCGGAGCCACCTCGTACGTATATTTGGCAGAGATGGGCGATGGGAGGTTCGGGGCCGTGAAGCGGGTGATGGAGGAGAGAGGTGGCAACAAGAAGATATTCTTGGACGAGGTTTCGGTTTTGCTAAGGATATCTCATCCGAATTTGGTTGGGTTGTTGGGATTCTGCTTGGAGAAAGGTAAGCCGTATGAATACTATAATCCTCCTTCCAAACAGTCCTCTTCCGCAATCATGGAAAAAAATTTCAATGCAACTCTAGTGCCACGTTATTTTGCAGATAGAATTAATCTCATTATGCAGTGAATTATTAGTTACCTTCGACTAATAGAATTGATTAGTGATATTACATGCTAATAATAACACAATATCATCATTACACTAATTTTTTACTTATACAACTTGTGATTTATTGTCATTCACCAAACTTTACTTGTCTCAACTATCAACCCATTTAAAACTTTATTACGTTAGAAAGAATAGTAATTTTATTATAGTAGTGTAATAATACAAACAAAAAATTATCATATATAGAATATTATGATAAGTTTTGACCCTTTTTTTTTTTTTTTTTTTTTTCAGCTTTAAATTAAAAGACTCACAAAAGATGATTTGTATTTTTAAGAACTTCTTTTATACCAACTTAAGATAGCTCATGGATTGGCAAAAGTTTTTTTTTTTTTTTTATCAAATTTAAATGTGTTCGTTTGGAAAATGGGTTAACTTTTTGGTTTTTTGGCTATTAGCATGAGGTTAAAAAGTTTTGTTTGGAAATGACTTTTTGACTTTTTTGACTTTTTGTGAGAGAAATAATATAATGATTATGTGTTGAATATGACATTTTATCTTATTAAACTAAAAAGCCTATTTTATCTTTTTATGATTAAAATAACCCAAATCCAATCCAATCCAATCCAAGTTACCAAACGAAAGCTTACAAGTTGTTAGTTACACCACCAACCGTTTTGCATGGTTTGTCCTTATGGTGTGCAAGTGCAAGTACAAACACATAATTATAAGTTTTGGTATCATTTTTGTTTGTGTTTTTTAAAAAAATACATAATAATACAAAGTTCAATAGAAAACATCAATTGATACTTTCAATTAATTTTTTTATGTTAATAATTTCTTATTATATGAATTATTAGTAATTTCTGTTTCTTTCTTGATATGAAATCAGGAGAACAATTACTGCTACTCGAATATGTTCCAAACAAGAGCCTTTATGATCGATTGCACACACGCTATGGCCAGTCCTTGGGAGTACTCTCGTGGCCAAATCGGTTAAGCATTGCCCTAAATGTCGCTCAAGCGCTCGACTACCTCCACTCCACGGCCGACCCTCCCGTCATACACCGGGATGTCAAGTCCTCCAACATCCTCTTGGTTGATGACAACCACGCCAAACTGGCAGACTTTGGGCTTTGCAAGTTGGGCCATGACACCCAGATCGCACAAACTCCAACATCAATAAAAGGCTCATTGGGCTACGTTGACACCCAATACATGAACACCGGTCGGGTATCAACAAAGAGCGATGTATACAGT
This sequence comes from Camellia sinensis, assembly GCF_004153795.1. Lineage (NCBI taxonomy): Eukaryota > Viridiplantae > Streptophyta > Magnoliopsida > Ericales > Theaceae > Camellia > Camellia sinensis. The sequence continues at coordinate 540,896 of NW_021025354.1, read as the reverse complement.
TTTGGAGTGTTATTGCTCGAGCTGGTCACGGGGCTCAAGTCTCTGCAGGGGACAGTGACGCTCGTGGAGCGGACTGAGGAGTGGCGGAGGAAGGGAAATTTGGAGGTTTTGGTGGGGGCGTTGGACCCAAAACTCAATGGTGATGTGGATATGGAACAAGTGAGATTGCTAGTTGATGTTGCTAATTTGGCTTTGGTTGATAACTCTGAAGCAAGGCCAGAGATGAGCCAGATTTTGTACATGATTTCAAGCTGTGTGGAAGGTCATCATCAACTTCAAACTGATTTACCTGTGTAAATTTAGGTGCGAAAAGTTTAAGAATACAAAAATCGATCACAAAATTGAATATAATTTTTTTTACATGAGGTGAGTCTCATTTTTTCATAACTTCATATTTATGTGAGAGAATTGTATCTAATTCTGTAATCAATTTCTGTTCATAGGAAAACTAATTTAGATTGGGTCATGCTCTTGCCATTTATTTTATCAATACGAATATACCAAGATATTAATAGAGACACATACTTGTAAACAATTGTATAGTCAAATTTTTTAAAAATAATGCTTGACATTATTATTTGTTTATTTGTAACATTTTCCCGCCCTCTCCTTCCTCAAATGAGAAATAATGATAACTATTTTGTTTCATGTTTTATGAGTATTTACACATGAGCAAATTATATCCGATAGTTTCTATACTTTGGCATTTATGTTATTTTGGTTTTTGTAATTTTAATTGTTCGATTTTAATTTTGATTTTATGATTTTATTTTAATTTAGTCCATTACATTAACTTGTTAATATTTTTGATGAAAATATACACATAAGCGACATGTGTTAGGTTTTTAGAGACACATTTATAAACTTATTCAATTCATTGAGTTTATTCCAATTCCGACCAACTTAATTACTATTTTATGTCAAATTCTAACTAGCATTATCAATTAAAAACCAAATTGACAAAAAAATTCAAAATTAAGGGTTCGAATGGAGTTGATTGAAAGTGAAAAATGACACGGGGCAAAAATGAAGAAAATGAAGAAACCACCTGGTGGTTTGTTCAAAAAATAATGATATATACCTGCTACTACATGAAAAAGACATATAAATTTCAATTGTCGAAAGACTGGGCCTAGACCTAGACAAGAAGCACTAGACGCTGGCCCAACCCAACCTCTATGCCCACTTGTTGGCCCATCTCTAAGCCTTTCTGGCAAGCCTTTGTTCAACTAACAAGTTATACAAAGGTTTTATTTATTTATTTTATTTTATTTTTTAACTGATGCATATTGAGATTTTAAAATATTATGTACAAATATATAAGACTATATATAGGACTTATATGGAGTGTTAATTAAGAAATCATAAAAAAAAAATTTAAATGTTATATATTTTATATTTTAAAATTAATATTTAATTAGGCATATTCAATTTAGGGCAAATTATATATACCTCTCTCGAGGTTTAGCTAAATTACAGATACTCCCTGAGGTTTCGAAAATTACAGATACCCCCTTGAGGTTTATATTTTCATAACAAATTGCCCCATGAGGTTTATATTTTCATAGCAATTTGTCCCTTAATTTGTTATGCAAATAGTTCCTTCAGGAGGGTATCTGTAATTTCTCAAAGCTCAGGAGATATCTGTAATTTTGTTAAACCTCGAGGGGGTATATGTAATTTGCCCTTTAATTTAGTATAGAATAGTATAAATTTATGAAAAAATTACTCATAAATTCCATTTGGGGAAATGCAAGTCTATTTAGTCCTACATTTTTTTTTTATATACCAATTAGTCCTTTTTATTTGTAGTATGTGTTATTGATTTGATTTAGTAATATTAGAGTTTACTTGTTTATCCTTATTTGAGATTTGGTTTTGATGCTTTGATGGGATTTGGGTGTATGTGGGTAAGGTATGGTTTAACATTTTCATTTTTTAAAGAAATTTCGTAAAGTGATTGTAGGGATTGTTGATGTTACCTACTTGGTGTTACATTATTGATGTTATCTTCTCAATGGCCCCCAATAATACTAACATTGCAAGAGATTCAAACAATCATAATAACGTTAAATAAAAACAATGTGCCGGTTACATTATATACATGCACAACATCACATTTGCAATAACTGGTAATCCCCACAACCACGAAGATAATAACATTACATGAGACCCAACCAATCATACAAATATTAACTAAAACACCATGCGTCTGTCACATTACGTACAAGCACAATATCATATTTGGTGTCACTGGTAACACCCAAAACCACAATGTTAACAGCATCACCTAAAACCCCACATTACGCACCATTTAAACAACATCTCATTTCGAGCATCAACCTTAATGTCGTATTGTTCTACAAACAACCAAAGTAACATCGAAGACACCCATACTTGTTGTCATCGCACCAACACACAATCAATGCTGCCGCCGACAGATTGATGTGAAATTGCCGATGTTACGTCGACAGCGTTAATCGCACTCATAAATGTTCCAGTGCCCATGCCGTTTCACCTCTACAAATTTGGTAGAAGGGGTTTTTGGATTTTCTAGCGTTTTGAAGGGGTTTTGTAATGTTATTTGGGGAATAAAGAATGCTAGGTGCAACGTTGCCAAATCCAGCATCCAACTCACACAAAATGAGGATCAACATTGCAACATCTACAATGAAAAGTTGAAGTTCCAATTTTTGAGCTTCCGTTTTGTTTATAATGGAGGGAAAATGAAAAAGTTGTTATAGTATGCTTTTGGGCGTTTTGGTAATTACAACATCACCTAAACACCAAATTTACCCCTTCAACTAGTCAACCCACACGTTACATTCGTGGGCTTAAGTGTAAATAACATTAACTTGGGATCTTTCAGTCTACAAAATAAATTGCAGGACTATATGGTTCAAACTATCTAAACTCGGGATTTATTGGTGTTTTCCCCTAGATTTATTTAGTTTCTTAATTTGATTTGATATAATTTTTCTATTATATCAGTTTTGATTTTTATTTCCTATTTTATTAATTTCTTATTTTCCAAGATGTAGGTTAATTATAAATAAAGTTGTAAGCGTGAGGGCTATGGGAGTTAAAGTTTATATTTGATTAATAAAAATTGAGTGTTTCTCAAAATTATTCGTTCTTAGAGAGAGTATCTTTAGTTCGGATTTGTTCATTGTTTGATCTTCTTTTCGATAAGCTTCCCTGCATCAATAACTAGCATAAACATTAATGAATTTTCAGAAAATTATCTAATTTATCTTAATATTTTTTCCAAAGAGTCAAATGTCAATTAAATAAGAACAATGTGGTTAAATTATTAATATCTTTTTCCAGCAAGGGTTTATTTAGTGGGTCATTTTTAAAATGTCAAGAGATTAATGAATATGTTTTAATTAGAACTTAAGGATTTTATTATAAATTATCTTAATATTTGAATTTCTTTTTATCACTATTATTAATTTTTGTAAGGTCATGGTATGCTCTGCATCCATAGGTTTTGTGAAAATTTCATGATCTAGAATTTGAGCTTTGCAATCAGACTTGGGAACATGCCCAAGAGTGCCTGCAGAACTAAGGAACTATATGTGTCAGTAAACAGTAGCGGAGCCAGAAAATTAAATTAGAAGGGGTATTTTTTAATTACAATAATTTTTACAAAAATATTTCACGTAAGTTTTTACGATTGATTTCAAGAAACATAAAAAAAAAAAAAAATTAGTGTGTTTGGTTTCAGTTTTCTAAATTCAATTTTTTGAAAACTGAGTTTTTTTTTTTCATATTTTTTTTTATTTTTAGCGAATATTTTTTGAATTTTAAGTAATTTTTTGATTTTTTTAGATGCACCTTACTTAGATGTATCTAAATAGTAAAATATTTGTGAAAAAATATTTTAAAAAATTAATAAATACACAAAAATATAAAAAATATACTGAATTTTAATTTTTTTGTGTATTTTTTGGTATTTAATTTATTTTTAAAATATTTTTTTCACAAATATTATACTTTTTAAGTGTATTTATGTTAGGTGTGTCTAAACTTTTTTTTTAAAAAAAGGCTTAAAATATTAAAAAAAGTCATTCAAAACATTAAAATACGAAAAATAAAAAAGTTGAGTTTTCTGAAAACTGGAAACAAGCAAGCTGAATGTTATTTGTAACTACTGTATCATGGACAATACAAAAAAAAATATGGATATAAACCTTAAAATAAATTATATAATGATAAATTATTTTTTGATACAAAATTTGATTAAAAATTCAATATAATGATAATACCACGTCATCATTAGTATGTGATATCACCCACTAATGGTAAATAAACACATAGAGAGTGAACTTCACATATCAAATGTAAGTAACAATCCAATAAATTTTATATTTTTATAGTGAGATTACTTATTTTTGCATATCACTAATAATGACATCGCCGTTACATTAAAAAAAATTTATAACTAATACGGTTTATTTATAATAGTCTCTTCATTTTTAATCAAAACAATCATTATTGTTTTCATAATTTTTAAAATGTCATTGACATTTCACTCTAATAATATTTTTGTAATTTTTTATTTAAAATATTGAAAAAAGATTTCCCAAAATCCGAGGGGGCACGTGACCCCCCTAGTCCCATGCTCCCTCCGCCACTGTCAGTAAGTATCTGCACCACCTCAAATTGTGTGTTTTATTTCTGGATATTTATTAAATTTATGGAAAAATAGCTGTACAGCGTTACAGTAAAAAAATAATAAAAATATAATATTTTAATTATTAAAGTTGTTGGCTATATATTTTGTACAGGCCAGTCACAGTTCGACGCGTGACAAAATAAGGACAATACGGGAAGAAAATTCAAACCTTCGATCGTGATCGTACACGTGGCAGTTAGTATTAGTTTTCATGAGATCTACGCAGTACTAGATCAGTAAGGAGATGCAAAGTGATGTGGCCTCAACGGTTACTCACATTTAAATTCAAAATTAGGAGGGAAGCCTAACTGTAGGTATTGGCATAGTAGAGCTAACTATAAGGCAACATGATCAGCGATCATGGAGGAGCAGTTCAACGGTTAGAAGTAGAGCTGTGCAAAATACCGCCTAATCCGCTAAAACCGCACCGATCCGCATCAATCTGCACCGCTCTAACCACTAACCGCGGTTTAAACTTTAAAATTTATAATCCGCCAACCGAACCGCTCCGCTCCGCTCCGCTATAGTTAATACATATATATTTTTTAACCTCCAATGAAATATCAATGTAAAAATGAGTGTGCGGGATATTTAAGATATGAAATTTATTACAAATTAGTAGTTATATATATAAAACATATTATGTAAAATTACTTTGTGTTATATATCTAAAAAATATTATACAAATTAGTATTATATATTATGCAAATGTATGATAATTAGTTACAATATTCTTCAATCCGCCAATCCGCCAAAAACCGCCCAAACCGCATTTTGTCAATCCGCTAATCCGCCAACCCGCCATTCGGTTTGTAATTTTACTCTCAAACCGCCCGAACCGCACCGCGCACACCCCTAGTTAGATGTGCAGTTCGACGGTTATCCTTGAGAAATATAAATAGCAGAGAAGGCCCCAGAAAAAAAGGCCCAGACTCAGATCCAGAAAATCAGTTTTATTCTATTTTATTTCTTTTCCAGTTTTTACATTTCTTGTTCTTTACATTTCTGTACTTCAAATTCTTGCACTGCATTTCGTTCATAGGAGTAGTTTCAAGTAGATTGTTGCTGTAAATCTCTGCGATGCTGAATTGGATTATTGTAAGTCTTTTATTTTACTTAATGAAATACTGCAATTGTTCTTCATTTAATTATTGTCAGTTTATTCCTCCTAAGCAAAGCCACCAGTAAAAGTCCTTTTCATTGAGGCTGAAAGAACTAAAACACAATCGTCTGATAATTTGTTGGCAATTAAATTTCTTTAAGGACTGATTGATCCTTGCTGGCACGCTCACAATTACTGTAATAACCTTCGACAGCCAAAAAAGCCAACATATATTTTTGGCACGCCCAGTGGAACTAATTGAAATGGCTAGACGTAGGAGACAATGAGAAATGAACGCTTGGAAGAAGGCGTGGAAGGAGAGGTAGAAATACCTAATCTAGAGGATAATGTGATAACACATCCTGTGGAAACACCCATTTTATCAGAACCTATGGTCGAACAGACCAGCACTTCGGAACAAGTACCACATGTTCATAATAGTGGATAAGGCCAAAGAATTGGACCATTCACTGTTCCGTCTGGTCAGCCAATGAATCCATGGAGTGGCCTAGTGGATGCCAAGTGACAGTAGTTAATGAACACAATAGAAAGGTGGGCAACATCCTTTTTGGATCGAATGAATACCCACCAACCAACAAACACAAGACACATGGAGGAAATTCCAAATGTCCCTCAGCAAAGATTGGCTAGAGATAAATAGCCTATGCAAATTAATGGATATTCTAATGGTCAAACTAGTAATTAAAACTATGAAAGACCATCACCTCAGTCTTGGTATGAACCTATTTCGAGGCCTATGGAAAGTCAAAATGTCTCATTACTTAACAATGAAGTCATGCAAATTAGTGGATCTGGTCTAGTACAAGAAAATGGCATAAGGATGATTCTGAATCCCATGTTCGAAGCCATACCTGGCACAAGGGGGTTCATTAACCCTTTATTCGAATTTGTACCCGAGGGGTTAGAAGGTTTTCCTACAAACGAAAGAGCCACAACACCTATTCCAGCACCTTTCGTAGGTCCTTTTGCAGGACAGGCTCAAAAAGGTCATCCATACCCTCAACAGCAGCCAGCACCACAGGGACAACCAGTCCTAAATATACCACCCTATGGACCAAGAGGACCCCAGGCACAAAGTTGTCCACCAAATCCTGTGTTTGTTCCTCCGGTAGTGGTTCAACAAGCACAAAATATGGTCCTTAGGGACCAAATTGTTGATATTATTAGAGAAATGTGTGGACCAATAGCTCGGGGGGTTCAAACTCCTGTGTACAGGAAGCCATATCCAGAATTGGTAGATAGGGTACATGAATACCCAAGGGGGTTTAGAATACCCGACTTCGCTCTTTTTTATGGGAATGGAAACCAGTCAACGGTTGAACATATTGCTAGGTTCGCTGCTCAGTGTGGTGAATTTAATAACAATGACTATATAAAGTTAAGATTGTTCCTAAACTCTCTAATTGTGGCAGCCTTTGTATGGTATATTAACCTTACACCTGGCTCCATCCAAACTTGGCAACAAATGGAAAAGGCATTTCATGCCTAATTCTTCTAAATAGAGCCAGAGGTTTCCATGGCAGACTTGGCAAGATTGAGTCAAAGGCTTGATAAGAAGGCTACTTAGTTTATCACCAGATTTAAAAGAGCACGAAATAAATATAGGATCATCTTACCAGAGCCTGAATTCGTGAGATTGGCTCATAATGGTTTAGAGTTTAGGCTTCGAAAGAAGTTTGACTCAACTGAGTTTAGAGACTTAGTGGAATTAACCTATAAGGTGTCTAGGTATGAAGCGTTACTAGAAGAAGAACAAGATCAAAGTAATGCATCATACAAGACATATTATAGAGATCCTAATTATGAGATTGATGCAACAGAGATTATAGGGAAAGAACTTGTGATCTGTGAAGCATTAATTCATAAAGACACAACAATTGACCAGCAGTTTTAATAGAAAGACCTTCATAGGAAATACTCTTTCGATTTTACAAAGGCAGATGACATTTTTGATCGTTTGCTTGTTGCGAATTTCCTGAAATTACCAAAAGGAGTTAAAATTCCATCTCCAGAGGAACTTAAAGGAAAAGTTTATTGTAAATGGCATAATTCTTGGTCTCACTCAACTAAAAACTGCATTGTTTTTCGAGACAGGATCCAAGAGCAGATTCGAAAAGGGAGTTTAAAATTCTCAGCTAAAGCAGAAAAGACCATGGGGATTGATACTAATCCATTTCTAGAAATTGGAGAGGTGGCAGCCAATGTTATTATGCCAGACTTCTAGAACTTGTCCTTGAAAGAATTGAAAGAAGTCAATGTGCAGATGCATGTTGCCAGCCAGACAACTGCCAAGAAAGACATTGGAAATCTACTAGCTATTGGACAAGGTTTCTCAGACCAGAGGGAAGACTTTGATGAAGAAGCACTGGATGACGATTCTTTAGAAGCAACTGTCATGCAAAGAATGTGTCCCAGATGCAGGCTGAGCTATAAGTGGCTGAAAGAGCTTCCAATTGATGGGAAACAATATTACAAGGATGTGCAGATGTGTCCTAAACCAATCAGTGCTTATAACAAAAGGCCATATCTAATTGGTATGAAGCAGCAGCCATTAATGGTTGAGCCAATAATCACTAGGATGCACTCCAAAGGCAAGAGACCTCTGCATGAATCTAGGCCACCTAACTATTACAGAATGGAGGCCAATCATCTTGAAAGAAGATCTGAAAGGGGTTCGGTTTATGGGATCAAAACCAGAGATTGGCCTCCTAGACCAGCCTCACGCAGGATGGAAAGTGGCCACCCTCATCAAAGGCCTGAGTTAGGCCCAAAACAAGGAGTCAGGGCCAAGCAGTGGCCTTTACAGCCAGCTTCGAAGATGGCTTTGAAGGAAGAAAGAAATAGTTCAACAGCTGGGTCAGTAGGTTCGTGGGTACCTGGAGTTTCAAATTGGTTTGTCATGCAGAACAAACCTAAGGAGATGTCTACCCAAAGAAATGTTGTTGGAAACCTAGGTAGAATGGTCAAACCTCCTTTAGTAGCTCCAAACAATTGGGTATTGCTTAAGCACCTGAAAACAAAAGAACCAAACATGGTCCCAGTGATTTCTAGGTCCCAAAAAAAAAAGATCCAACGAAGGTACACTTAGTACCAGAAGGATCTGAAAGAAGGTGGAGAAAGTTCTTCATTGGTTTAGCTAAAGAGCCAGACAGAAGGAGAAGAAGATTCAAAGTTAGACCATTGTCTGAAATTGACTCTTCCAGACAAAAAGAATTGTAGCAAGAAGCATTTGGCCAAATTTCATTTCGAACTGAAGACCAAGGAAAGATCCAGCTTGGTGGGATTGGAAAAAGCTTTGATGGAAAGTGATAGTGAGATAGACGATGAAATCGCCCCAAGCCGAAAGAAGAGAATGGTTGAGGAATAAATGTTTGAAGCCTTCATGGCTGAACAGACATTTTTGGTCAGAAAACCAATAGAAACAGACCATTCGAAGGGAGTTACTAATACAGAAGTGCCAGAATGCAGCATGGAGGACGCTTCTGAAGTAATTAAACAAGTTGACCAAAAAGGAAAGCAGACACAGCCAGTCATTCAATTTGGCTCGTTTCCTCCGGTGTTAGTGAATATGGTGCTTATATTGTCACAGGAGTTTCAAGTTGAAGATGAAAACCAAGGTCAGGAGGTTGACCCAATTCCAGTCTCTAGCAAAGACTCACAAGTAAGTATGGTGCAAGACGAGTTCGAAGTAGCCACACCAATGGAAACTGAAGACGAGAGTGAAGAAGAAGTAAATATTAATCTCTCATACCCTTTGAGTATCCCACGATGTCCATGACACAGCATGTCAAACCCTTGTATATCAAGGCCTTCTTCGATGGAATACAGATGAATCGGGTGCTGGTGGATAACGGGGCAGCAATAAACCTGCTTCCAAAATCTTCGTTGAAGAAACTAGGAAAGAAGAACCCCAGGCTAATCCCAACCAGTACAGCTATTGCTGGTTTCGCTGGAGACAAACAGATGGCCCAAGGTATTCTACCCATCAACTTGAGTGTGGGAACCAGGGACTGTATGACAGCATTCTTCGTTATCGACAGCAATGCTAAGTATAATGCTTTACTTGGAAGAGATTGGATTAACACCAACAAATGTGTGTTTTCTTCTTTACATCAGAAAATCATGATGGCTTTGTGCAATGGGGAGACGGGGGAGATCAATGCAGATCCTTAACCCTTCATAGCTTGTGCAGATTTCGCAAAGGCCAAATTATATACTGAAGGAGTGGCACCACTCAGTATACTTAGGAAACCTGATGAATTAGCCGATGTGATGGCTGATGAAGAATTTGCACACCTAAAGCACTTGGTCCAAGAGAGTGCTAATGAAGAGTTTGTCGTTAAGGATGACAATGATGCCTGGTTGTAGGTAAAGAGATGAAGCTCAAGAAGCCAGGTCTTTGGCTCTAATTAAGTTCTCAGTATTAGATGTAAAATCAATAATCCAGCAAGTGTAAGAACAAGAGAAAGAAGCCAAGACGATTGGTTGTAAGAAGGAACAACAACAGGTCAGATTTTTGGCCTTAGATAAATATTGTGCTTTGGACATTGAAACAAAAGTCCAGTAGATACAAGAGGAAAAAGCCTTGTGGACAGACTTTGTCTATGAGGAGAATGGTAAAGATGTTGAATCAAAGAAGCTAGGAACAGAACAAAGTGGTGTAGTCTTATGCTCCACGTTTTGGCTTTGGTGTATGCCTCTTTGCTTGAGTCATTTGGGATGCCATTTATGTGGGTTTTGGGGCTTATTCTACCATAACATATCTCTGATTTTGTAGGTCTTGATATCCATGCTTACCCATTTTTGGGTGCTCTTGAAAATTACCTTCCATGCCTTAGCTTTAGGCCCTTTGGTTTGCATATTTGTTTTGCATGTTGGCACCTCCATTTTGGGCATTTTTGGCCACTGTTTTGGGGTGGGCTGAGGCCTTCTCATTTCATTATAAGTCCATCATTGCATACTTTGCATGTTTGACATGTTACATTGCATTGGTTGCATGCTTATATTGCATCATGTTTGCATGTTTGCATGTTACTTAGCTAAGTTGCATTATATAGTCTTGTTGTATGCTTGACATGTTCATATTGCATTAGTGTAGCCTTGCATGAGTTGCTTCACTTTGCATTGTATATGGCATACATGCATTACATCGCTTAGTTTGGGGTGTCAAACCAAGCAGGAGGAGAGGGGTGTGGTCGTACCCGAAGTGACGAAACACGTCTCAACCCTCGGTCGCCAATACCCTTGATCTCAACATGATAGGATGTTAGCATTCATTTTTTTGTTGCATGCATCTACATTAAGTTGCTAACTTGGCTTCTTACGCCATCATGTATCGAATTGCGTAGTTGATGGCCCGAGGGTCGAGGGCCATGCTCCCTTGAGTCCATTGCATGATAGGGAGTGTGGCCATGCTCACATTTGCTTGAAAATTTCATGCCATACACTGCTTGCCCTCTGCTGCTGTCAACTGTAGGATTCTGCAGGAAGAAATGGCCGGCCGGCCACCTACAATGCCGACCAACCATCAGTGGCTGGCCGGTGGTACAACAGTTGGCCGATAAGCCCATTACCATGGCCGGTGAACTTTAATTCTGGCCGGTGACATCCTAGAGCACTCAGAGGATGATTCAAAAGGGTCTAGAGACTTTCAGAATTTTCAGAGGAGCAAGGCAGTGAAAACAGAGGCAGCAGTGCTATGGTAGCGGGTTTCCGGGCGAGACGAGTCAAGCATGCATCATTCATACATTCCGAGGCAGGGCTGCGACCACCTTCCTTCTGCATTTAATTTGTTAATTAGTTAGGAATTCTATAATAATTAATTTAGCGGTATTCATTTGGTTGTGTAATATTTATTCGGACCCTCCGAGTGAGGGCAATTGTGTAATAAGTGTGCGTGAGTGTGTGTATGTCTCCCAACCCCACGTCTTTCTTCCCTTTATTTACTAACTTTCGATGGTTAGTCTAGGGCATGTTTCAATTAGCATACAGTATGATAGCACGTTTGCATCCATTCATTCGTTTTGCATGCACCGGGCTCGGCGCATCATTCTAACTGCATTTGTACTTCAATTCCAAATTGAATACATGCTATCTGTGCATTTTCACATGTCATCCTTAGATTAGCCGAGCCTATTCTAGATTGCATTCTGCATGCGTTGCATTAGCCACTTAACATGAGTTAGGATCATGCATTGATTACTAACTAGCTTTTGTTTTGGCTCGGAGTACATTGTAAGCATTTTTACGCTTTAGCATACCGCATGCGTGTGAGTGTTGCCATAATAGCATGATTACCATGAGACTAGCTGCTTATGTGATATAACTGCTTGAATGCCTGTGGATGGAGGTTGAATTAACTCTAAATTGGGAATAATGCATTTAAAACTTGTTGAGTTTTTAGCCACTAGATAGTGCAAAACCATCTTTTAAAGCCCACTTGATGGTGGCCAAACCGACATGTCACATAATAAAAACTTCAGCCCTACTTGCGATAGAAACAAATCGCTTTCCAAAACAAACCATGCAATGTTTTGTTCCAATTTAGGCAATTTGGTCCTTATACTTGTTTGCTTGTTGCGCATAATATAGTAAATTCTAGGCTAAAAACTGGAATAAGAACATATAATATGCTTTCAAAAACAAGATATCACGGTGAGTTAGAGGCCGATCTTGATCAAGCGAGAGGGTGACTCATAGCTGACCTTCCTAATCGTACCCAAAGTTCCGGAGCCGAGGGCAAACTTTGGTGATGACAGAACAAGTGGCTTTTTGGCACTGAGTCAGGGTTTCAGTAAAATTCCCAAAATTAAAATATTTAGTAAAAGGTGGCGACTCCGTATCTGGTAAAGCCAGGTCCATGTCTTAACACTTCTTTTCTAAAAATCTGTTTCTTTTCTCAAAAAGATTTGGGCAGGATTTGGACTTTTTGGCTAGATTAAGAATCGTGACAATTTGAGTCCGAACTGTAGTGAGCCAAAATGAACAGAACGGACTCATCTCCGGAACGTTCAGAGACGTCTACAGTTTTCTGGCGACTCCGCTGGGGAGAATTGGAGGACTTGACTCGAACTCATGATTCTTGTTTTGCTATACTTATGGTGTTTCTTTTGCATTGCATGTGCATTGGTGGCCTAGACAACCCGTGTTTGCCATCTGCCATTCCTGAACGGTTTGCCGAAGGCTTGTCTTGTCAAGACATGACCATAAGGCTGACCGGTTATGGGCTCTGACAGTATGGGAACACAAACCCCGATTTTACTGGGGCACCCTTTTTGACTATTCGACCTAGTGCATATTCGGAATCCATAGTGACCATTCCAAACTAGGACAGGTTGCTTACCCGATGTTAGGTTGTTTGAAACCGCTGCATGCGTAGTGAAACCCTAGCTCCTGACAAAATAGGACAGGGAAACCTTATCCCAACATAGGGGTGCTTTGGCTCTCACTTATCTGCTATGTGCTTTAGAGTGTGTCTCTACAGGAATGCATGTATTAGTTTGCAAGTTTGGGCATCAGGTTTGCGGGCGCCAGTTCAGTGTTTGAGAATCAGTTATTTGCGGGTATCAGGTTCAGTTTTGGGAACAGTGATTCGGGGACAATAATCAGTATTGAGGAACAGTGTATTCAGCTTATCAACCGTGTGTTGTGTGTATTTATTTTATGCTGTTATGCTGCCCGTTTGTCTAGTTATTTATTTTCTTATTGCTTTATTTATCTTTTTGCTAGGGTAGTTTAGCACGATTGCTTCCGACCCAATAGATATTCCCCAAGCACTCTGGACTAGAGGTCGACGGCTTAATCGATCTAAGGATCTGGTTGACGGACGACCAGTGTTTTATTCTCTACCCCCGGTTATCAGACGAAAGCCGAGAAGACGCAGTGTGTCTGAGCAGAGATCGCCAGAGCAGTGGTCAACCCTACCAGTGGACAATCAGGTTGAGGTCTCAATTTTCACCACAGAGAGGGAATATATACCAGTAATTCAATCAAAACAAAGCAGTATGGCAAGTTTAGAGGAGATGGTGCGCCAGCTTCAGGAGAGCATGAAAATTATGCAGCAAGATGCTGCCCAACAGGCGGAGTTCGCCAAGCAACAGGCCACAGTTATGACTGAACAAGCCGAGTTAATCATAAGGCTACAGCAGCAAGCCGGGGCATCTGTTTCGCATCAAGCCCCTCCCCCACCAAGGGCTCCGATACCCGAGGAGACACCAAATGTTCAAAATGTCCAAGAGGATACAGACATTCCAACGGGGCCGGCTCCGCCCCCGATTCTACCGCAACTATCCAAGGCGCCCACGCCTATCAATGTACCGGGCTCTCCCTTCGAGTTCGAAATGGACCCCACAGCGCTGAAGCTGAGTAAGCTGGAAAAGATGTTTAAGAAATCCCAAGGAGTCAAGTCCATTCCCGACATTGAGGACGGATATACGGACGCAGCTGTGACGCTGCCAGATCGGTTCAAGATGCCACAAATTGACCGATTTGATGGGTCCGAGGATTCCATGGTGCACCTGAGGTTATTTTCAGATATCTTAAGGCCGATGGGCCTCACCAGACTACAGAAGCTGTCTCTATTTGGTCGGACCCTGTCGGGTGTGGCGGCCATCTGGTACGCAAAATTGGAGGATGATGTTAAAAGGAACTGGGATGAGATGGCTGAGGCCTTCATTGCACAATACTCGTATAACACACAAATCGAGATTATGACCCGTGATCTTGAGACAACGAGACAAGAGACTAAGGAGAGCTTCTCAGAATTTGTGACCCGATGGAAGGCAAAGGCCTCAATGATGACCATTAGGCCAACAGATAAGGATCAAATACGGATAGTTGTACGCAACCTCCAGCCCAAGCTGATGCAAAAGATGATCGTGCTCCCCTTCCCTACCTTTTCAGATCTGCATGAGATGGGAGTACAGATTGAGGATGCCTTGAAGCAAGGATTGATCGATAATGACAGAGAGCAACCCAGAAGAACCTTTAACCGCAACACTAATGCGGGCCCGAGTGGCGCTACAACTACAAGAGCCTTCGAAGTGAGCATGGTCACCACCATTCCCCCTCCAAGAACCATGGCAGCTATGCCATTCCCCGGTGCATCCGGAAGCAACACATAGACAGCCCAATACCAACCCAAAAACCAAAGAACCTTCGCTCCACTATATATGCCCCTATCCAAAGCTCTAGGGGTTTTAATCAGAAAAGGGTACTTGAAGCCCTTAGAGTCGAGGCCATCGCCGGAAAAACTTCCCCCTACCCACAACCCAACCAAATATTGCGCATTCCACCAACAGCACGGTCACGACACCGACCAATGCTACCGATTACGTCATGAGATCCAGGATCTCATTGATAATGGAGTGATTATGCCTCCAGAAAAACCCAATGTCACGACAAACCCTCTCCCACCGCACCACCAAGCTCCACCTCCCAAAAGAATCAATTTCATCCAGACTGGGGTCGTGTCTTACGATCCTAGCATATATATCACTCCTTCCCACCTACCTAAGCCGGAGGTGCTCCTTCCTGACTGCACCGACTAGTACATGATGGACATCTCCAGAACCCAACCCAAACCAATGGTGTTGACTGTCGAAGACAGAATAGGGGAGTTTGCTGGGGAGAATGAGATTGTTGGGACAGAATCTGAGGAGTCTGGGATTTTTGCCGAGAAAGTGTACAGTCCGAGCGACTACATTTTGTCGGCAGGCCAAGATAGATCGAGTGTGGAGTCGCCAGAAAGGGCAGAACTTTGTGTGATACAGGGAGATGGGTTGGATCAGGGATCAGAGTACTTAGCGGCCATAGAAGGAGACTTTGCTGACTTCTAATTTTTCAACGAACAAGGCCCAGAGGACGTGGCAGTCAACTGGTCAGATTTCGAGGAATCAGTGGAAGTTACCGGGTGGCTTGATGACCTACCAGAAGTTGTTGAAGAATCTCAGTTGGGACAGGGCCCGACAGGGGCAAGAATAGCAGTTGTGGCCGGAAGGGCCGGAAATTAGGATACATCGCCGGAGAGCGCCAGTGTCAAGAATTTCGCTCAGGGTCTGAGCAGTTTAAATACAGGAATCGTTGAACAGACAACTGTACTGACGCAGTTGGAACAGGAAAGGTTTAGGGATTCTAAGAGGATCAGGAAAGCTAAAGCCCATGTGGGAACTAAAACTACTGTGTGCACAAGGACAGAGAATGCTGCGAGCATGTGGATGGAGGGTACTACGAGTACGAGAACGGTCATACCGGAGCCGGACAGGTGTCTGTCGGCTGCCGATGAAATGTGGTGGGAGGACGATGATTTATGTCTTGCCCACACGGACGAGGATTGGGGAAGTAACCAACCAGATGATACCTGGTATATCGGCGAAGTCGATCACATGACTAGGAGTGGACGGTATTTCAAGCCTCCGCATCTAGATCAACCAGAGGCGTCTAGAAAAGATAGGGAAGCAGAGAAGCAGAAAGAAAAGTAACTTGAAGATGAGGCTGTGCTCAAACAATTAAAAAAGATACAGGCAGACATCTCCATCTGGGGACTACTTATGGCATCGCGAGTGCATCGACAAGCTGTCTTATCGGCCATGGACAAGGCCAAGCTCTCAATAGACACCACACCCGAGCAGCTGGTGGGCTTAATTTTTTCGGGAGGAGCTACCCCGGTGTTAACTTTCTCCGACAAGGAATTGCCACCTGAGGGTGTGAATCACAACAAGCCACTCTACATCTCTGTGGAGTGTAGAAACAAATGGATACCTGTGGTACTTGTCGATATAGGATCCTCCATCAATGTGTGTCCGGCAAGAACTGCATATGCAATCGGTTTAAAGACCGCGGACTTTGTGCTGACAGCCCAGGTGATTCGGGCATATGACAACACGAGCAGAGAAGTAATGAAAATAGTGAAAATTCAGATCAAGGTTGGGTCGGGGCAGCATGAAATTGACTTTCACGTCCTAGAGGTTCCCGCCACTTTCAATTTACTCTTGGGGCGGCCGTGGCTACACCAAGTGAAGACAGTTTCTTCTACCTTGCATCAGGTGGTGAAATACCCCCATGGAAAGGGAGTAGCCATTGTTTTTGGAAATTCGTCGATCCATCCACCGCCGGAAGCATCTACGCCTGTTTTGGAAATTGAGCACGATATGGAGGATGTGTTCATATCGGGTTTTACCTTGGCTGAGACTTGGGTGGTTCAGAACATCATAGCTATTAATGAGGAGGTGTATGTCAGTGCTCAATCAGTATACCTCATAAATAAGCTCCAACACATCCTCGGAATAGGATTGGAAAAGAGTGGCCGGAAGGGCGTCGTAGCATTGGCCGAAGTGCCACACAACCCACATATCTTTGGCTTGGGTTATTTGCCCACCAAAGAGGATTGGATAAGGAAAGGCAAGGAGATGGCTGGGAGAGCCAGAGCAAAGCAGGCAGGGAAGCCTTTTGAATTAATGCACCGGCCCATTCAGGCTACCTTAAACGGACGCTTCGTCTGGGAGGGGGAGGACTTTCCGTTTTCTGGCTTCCCAGAGCCGTGGTTGAACGCGGAAAGGAAGCGCGTGCCAGGTTTTAAGATCTTTTTTGACCTGCAATTATCCGGGGATGATGTTGCCGAAGAGCACACAGACCCAACAGTTGAGATTAAGCAGAGCAAGAAAGTGGAGTCTGAGGACGCCGAAAGTGAAATGGGGGTAGCGCTGGTTTGTCTACTTTCAGATCCTCCGATCGAATAGAACTGCTTGGGAGATAACTTCTCGGTGTCCATGATCGGGAATGAAATAGTTGCGAGCCCACCAGCAAACATTTTGGATGTATCTATCGCACTCTCTCTCATTTGGCAGTATGAAGATGGGTTTTTGTCAAGCAACACCGGGTTAGGTGGTGAGTCGGAATCTGATTCCACCGAGTCTTGTGAGTCAGAATCAGGTTCCAGCTCGACTGAGTCTGAGTTTGGTATTCCTGGGGGTGATAACCCGGATGGCACAGTCCTATCTAGGTCGTCTTTTTCTTTCTCTTTCGAGTCTGTTGTAATAGAAGAATCGGATGGTTTGGAAGTGCTTAATGAGAATGATGTGGATGTGGTTTCTGAGTACTTTTCTGTACCTTTGATTTATTTCTTGAATTAGGACTTTCAAAATTTTGACAAAAACGACGATGAAGAAATTCCTCCGGTTTTGTAACGATTAATTGATCAAGAGCAGGAAAGATTTGTTAAACCTTTAGTTGATGAAATCACTACTGTAAATATTGGTACTGAGAAGGACCCGCGGCTGGTCCAGATCGGGTCCACATTGTCTTCGGAGGAATGCGAGCGCTTAGTCGCTTTATTAAAAGATTTCAAAGATGTGTTCGTGTGGTCCTACGAAGACATGCCTGGGATCGATCCTGAGATTGTACAGCACCGGATCTCTCTTGACCCCGAGGCCCGACCCATCAAGCAGAAACTCAGAAGAATCCGCCCGGACTGGGCCCTCAAGATTAAGGAAGAGGTCACCAAGCAAATTGACGCAGGCTTCCTACTGGTATCCGAATACCCGACTTGGTTGGCCAATATCGTTCCAGTGCCGAAGAAGGATGACAGGATCAGGGTGTGCGTGAATTTTAGGGATTTGAACAGAGCCAGTCCGAAGGACGACTTTCCCTTACCACATATTGATGAATTAGTGGACTTCACAGCGGGGCATGCTTTGTTTTCGTTCATTGATGGCTTCTCAGGTTACAATCAGATAGTCATGGCACCTGAAGATCGGGAGAAAACTACTTTCACCACCCCGTGGGGGACATACTGTTACAGAGTAATGCCGTTTGGGTTAAAGAATGTTGGAGCTACATATCAATGGGCTACGGCCACAATATTGCATGACATGATCCACAAAGAGGTTGAGGTGTACGTGGACGACATGATTGTCAAATCCAAAGAAAGAGAAGGCCACTACACCGCTTTGTAATAGTTCTTTCAAAGGATTCGAGAATTTCATGTGCGGCTAAATCCTCAGAAATGTACGTTTGGTGTTACAGCGGGAAAGATGCTGGGGTTTCTGATTATACAGAGAGGTATCGAAGTCGATCCTTCCAAAATCAAGGCCATCTTAGAAATGCCACCACCAAGGACTAAAAAGGAGGTGCGAGGCTTTCTGGGTAAAGTGCAATTCATAAGACGGTTTATCTCAAAATTAACTTTGACTTGTGAACCACTTTTTGGTCTCCTGAAGAAAGGAACGAAGTTCTAGTGGGACGGCCGATGCCAAGCTGCTTTTGAACAGATCAAAGAATACTTACAGAACCCACCCGTGTTGTCATCGCTAGAGTCGGGGAGACCGTTGATATTGTACCTTTCAGTGACTGAGACTACAATGGGTTGCATGCTCGCGCAAGAATCAGAGGACAAGGTGGAGAGAGCCATCTATTACCTGAGCAGCTAGAGTATGAGACCCGTTACACACCGTTGGAAAAGGCTTGCTTAGCCTTGGTATGGGCTACTAGGAAGCTGCAGCACTACCTGTTAGCTCACTCCGTAATGTTGGTTTCACGACTGGATCCCATCAAATATCTTTTCGAGAAACCAGTACTTACGGGTAGGCTGGCTCGTTGGCTGTTGTTGCTTTCCGAATTTGATCTAAAATATGTGACGCGCAAGTCAGTTAAAGGAAGAGTAGTGGCAGAATTCTTAGCCGATCACCCGGTGGGAGGGGGTGAAGCAGTTGAGTACTTATTCCCAGATGAGGCCATTTTGCATATCGATGATGAAACTTGGACGATGTACTTTGACGGAGTGTCAAACCAGCACGGGTATGGGATAGGGGTGTTACTACTAGCACCCGACAATTCCTGTATCCCTCTAGCCTTCAAACTCCGATTCAAAGTCTCAAACAACGAAGCAGAATATGAGGCGTGCATTGCCAGTTTAGAAGCAACCCTGGAACTAGGGGCAAAACGGTTGGACGTCATCGGGGACTCGAACCTTGTTGTGTCTCAAGCGAAAGGAGATTGGAAAGTCAAAGAAGAAAAGATGATAATGTACCACCAGACCTTGGACTTGTTGATTCCTCAGTTTGAGAAGCTAAACTTTGCTCATCTAGTAAGAGAGAACAACAGGTTTACAGATTTACTAGCAACCCTATCTTCCATGATAGACATCCCGTTTGGAGTTCGGATGCGTCCAGTCATCATTGACCAAAGGTTTGCACCAGCATATGAATCGATTGCTGCCATAGATGAGGTTCAGGATGGGAACCCCTGGTATTACGACATTTGGAACTTCTTGGAAAATGAGGCGTATCCACCAGGGGCAAATGCCAAGGATAAAAGGGCAATCAGAAGAATGGCCGTTCAATACATCATCTGTGGAGGTAAGCTGTATAAGAGAGGTCATCTGAGAATGCATAAGCTGTGCGTTGAAGCTGAAGAATCGAAGCGTCTAATGGGGGCCATCCATAGAGGGGAATGCGATGCACATATGAACGGGGTAATGCTAGCTCGGAAGATCCTCAGACAGGGTTACTACTGGTCTACCATGGAGGAGG
Organism: Camellia sinensis; assembly: GCF_004153795.1. NCBI lineage: Eukaryota > Viridiplantae > Streptophyta > Magnoliopsida > Ericales > Theaceae > Camellia > Camellia sinensis. Next base: position 520,567 of record NW_021025354.1, on the reverse strand, counting down.
ATTGTATCGGTTTTGTTCGACGATGCCACAAGTGTCAGATCCATGCAAACCGCATGAACATCCCGCCGTCAAAGCTGTACAACATGACTTCGCCATGGCCATTTTCAGTTTGGGGAATCGATGTGATCGGAGCTGTCACCCCGAAGGGGTCAAATGGGTATGGGTTCATCCTGGTCGCAATAGATTATTTCACGAAATGGGTCGAGGCCCAATTCTATGCGGTGTTGAAGGCTTCACATGTTGCGAAGTTCATCAGAAACAACATCATCTACCGCTATGGGATCCCAAACGAGATTATTTCAGACAATAGTTCCCACTTCAAGAAGAAAGTGATTGATTTGTTGGAGAAGTACAATGTGACTTTTCATAAGTCATCTACATATCGGCCGCAAACCAACGGAGCAGTTGAGGCCGCCAACAAGAATATCAAACATATACTATAGAAGATGGTGGAAACCTACCGGGACTGGCCAGATAAGTTGCCGTTTGCTCTGTGGGGTTACCGGACTTCAATTAAGACTTTTACTGGGACGACTCCGTATTCATTAGTCTATGGGATGGAGGCCGTTCTACCTATCGAAATTGAGGTTCCGTCATTGCGAGTACTGGACGAGTGTCAGATAGTCGAAGCAGATTGGCAGCAGAGCATATTTGAAGAACTCATGCTCTTTGATGAAAGAAGACTAAAAGCACTGTACCATGTTCAAGGTTATCAGCGCAGAATTGCCCGGGCTTTCAACAAGAAAGTTAATTCCAGGAATCTAAGAGAAGGATATTTGGTGCTCAAGGATAACCGAGCTCCCATCCACGACCCTAGGGGCAAGTTTAGACCCAATTGGGCTGGTCCCTACATCATTAAGTTGATCTGGTCAGGTAGGGCTGTGGTTCTGATGGATCTGGATGGCCTAGAGTTCTCACAACTGATCAACATGGACAAGTTGAAGAAATATTACCCCTGAGAGGCTCGCTAGGTCGAAAACCCAAAAGGGCGACCTAGGCAAAAGTTAGAGCACAGAAAATCGAAAATTATAAAAACTGAACTCGCAAGGTTGAAAATCCGCAAAGGGCGACCTTGGCAAAAGTTAGAGCACAAAAGGAGAGTGAAAATACTCGAGTGAACCCGAGCCTGAACTACGTAAGGCTTGATTCTCGTCCTTGGGATACGTAGGCAACTTCGTCCTAAAGTTTAGCCATAAACACTTCCCCGATCAACTTTGTCCATTTGATCACCTCGGTCATCTTTGTCTATTCAGCATTCAAGAGTTCGGCTATGATCTCCGATGCAGTGCTTTTCAGACTAGGGGCAACTTTTCGTTGCCATGAAGTGCTGCTGTGCTATTCAGACTAGGGGTAACTTTCCAATTACTGGGATCTGGGGTTGTGCATCCCAGTGACAGATTTCAGGCATGTCTAGTTCTGATCCATATTGAAAATGGTTTTGAAAAGTTTTAATAAAAGTTGACTTTGTTCAAATTAATCTTTTTACAACTAAGACCATTTTTGGACCAAAGCGAAAAATTTTCAGTACCCACAACCTTCAATTTCATTGATTTCAATATAGAGTTCTCCTGCTCTTGCATACAAATTGAAGTTGCTTTTTATTACATTCATAAGGAAAACTTGAAAGTACTAATAAAGCAATAAATCCGGGGCATAGATAAGTCAGGTGTCCCCGCGCCCCCTCCAGAGCTGATCGAAGCCTTTGATGCCAAGCTAGGCCCAATCTGCGCCTCTTCATTGAGCCAATCTATGCACTCGTCAGACAAAGTGCAACTGAAAGTGGGAGCGGGGGCTAGGAGCTCTCTAGTCCTCCACGCTGCGGCTTGCCGAGCAAGCTGCGTACCTCAGGCTGGGAATGCAGCTGGATACTCTATCCCCTCTGCCGGGCAAGTCTGATCATGGCCGAACTGGTGCTGGAACCGGAATGGGAAATAAAACACACAGTGAGTAAATCCAATCAACTGAATCCCAGTCTGCCGAGACATGCTGTAACTCATTGCCGGTAGATTGAGCCAGGGGCACCGCCAAGCAATACGGTCTACGGGCAAGCAGCACATCCAATCGAACCACCATCCCTCATCAAGGGCATTGACTAGGCGTTGCCGGAAGAAGTAACCGCGAGCTGAATATGCTGAGCAAGAGTCCACGACCTGCAGCTTATCCATCAACCATACCTGGGAAGGGACGAAAAATGAGAGAATAAAGAATAGAGAGATGTACGATGAGAGAAAAGTGAGAAAAGGGTTTTATAAGAAAAACCGAGCCTAAGGGCAGAGTGATGTGAGCAATACATATGCAAGATTGGGTAGGAAACATTACCTGCAGTAGTAGTGGACTCCCCGCAAATCTGGTCGTCTCTCGGCGATAAAAGGCGTCCAAGCCCATCAACGTCTCAGCCAGAGTTATGGCAATACAGCCCTTGCCCTCCTTCAAGCCTTGGGCAACCTCAATCAACCGGAGGTTAGATCTTTCGGAGCCCGAGGTAAATAAGAAATAAGATAGCATGCACAAACAAAGAGCATGTCGTCGGAAGCCTGGCCAAAGATGGTCGCCGCGGTCACCGGTATCAGAAAACCGATGAATCAAACTTAGAATATCCAGCATTCCGTCACAAATCAGAGACCGAACGTCATACATAGTGAGTCCACACATTCGCCCTAAGGTTTGAGCATGGCCAAAGTCAAGCTGGGGTAAGATCTCTTCGTTGCGCTCGGATTCCATTAAAGCTTGAAAATCTTCGAAGATAGGACATGCCCCTTGCTCGCTAAAGCTAAAGACATGTGTCATCGGATTCCAAAACCTCACCGCGGCGTGAAGAAACGGAAGGTGCAGCGGGGTGCGACTCAGGGTGAATAGTGCATTTATGTCGAAGCCTCGGAAATTCAGCTTTTTCAAGCCGTCTAAGTGGGCAATCCAAGTTGTGAGATTTTGGGCAAGAAACTCTTCCATTTGGAGCAAATCAGTGTTGAATTCAGAAAAACTACGAAGCTGAGGCCTTTTGTAGAGGATAAGGTGTGAGTGGAGGACAACTGTCAGCATTCTGGTGGTCCTCCCCATACATGGCTGGTCGGCCAAAGATAGTGCCGACGACCACCATTTTTGGTCGACTGGTCAAGACTGTTGGCCGATGGCAATTTATCAAGGCCGGTGGCTTTCCCCTGTGGCCGGCGGTCTCCCTTCTTGTTCCCTGAGCTGTTTATGTGTTGAACATGCTGAGAATTTGGGGACTGGCACCACTTCCAATGCCCTCCGATGATGATTTATGCGGAGTCACACCCATTTGCTTATCGAGTTGTTGTACATTTGCTTATCAAGTTGTATTTCACTCTCTTTAAGTCTTGATTTTGCTTATCAAGTTGTACTCACGCTCAGTTAACTTATCGAGTTTCTTTGTTTTGCTTATCGAGTTGTAAGTCAGTTCACTACCTGATTATTACAATGCAAGTGCTTAATTTTCAAACAAATTTCAATTTCATTCACATTGTTATGTAATACCGCACGATGCGATGCATAGAACAACAAATGTAACTCCTTTTTGAACAAAATAGTTGCTTCATTTCCATCATGCCTTTTGAAAAAGGTAAAACCTGCCTGAGGCAGTGCAATGTGCTAAAAATTGACAGTAGAAAAGGAGAGCAGGGCAGCAAAGTATCGGGATTGATACCGGTAACCTCCCCTTGCAGTCGATGCACCTCCTGCGCCCTTGTTCAAGTCAATTATATGGTTTGGCACCTTCATTACTCGAGATAGTGCAAGAAAGTGCGCTTTGGAATGTTAACTGGTCTTTGTGGTTGACCTTGAGCCATGTTTTCTATGTGCGATGTTCGGTGCATGCAAGGAGCATCCTTTCCCCACGCTCGTTACGCGTCTTGCTTTCAACAAAGGCCTCGGCTTGATTTGGTCGCATTTCAACAAATGCGCGTAGCATGCCTTCACTATACTTATGCTGAAAATGTGTTCATTCTTGCTATACACATTGCCCGCATTATTGCATGCTTTACTTACATGTGTATATGTATTCTCAGGTGGTTACACATTTCATGCGTTGTCGCGTTATGCTTTACTTACATGTGTTCAAGTTTCTTTCTATACACATTGCATGCGTTGTCGCGTTATGCTTTACTTACATGTGTTCAAGTTTCTTTCTATACACATTGCATGCGTTGTCGCGTCATACTTTACTTACATGTGTTCAAGTTTCTTTCTATACACATTGCATGCGTTATCGCGTTATGCTTTACTTACATGTGTTCAAGTTTCTTTCTATACACATTGCATGCGTTGTCGCGTTATGCTTTACTTACATGTGTTCAAGTTCCTTTCTATACACATTGCATGCATTGTCACGTATTGCTTTACTCACATGTGTTCAAGTTCCCCATCACACACATTGTACACATTGTCACGTGTTCTTTACTTACATGTGTTTGTGCCTTCATAGCATTGTTATGTTTGCCCCAAATTGCATTGTTATGCGTCCTACTCGACTTGCGTTGTCACGCACTTTCAATTGCATTGATTGCATACTGCTAACAATATTGTACCTGTTAAGTTTTCTTTCTCTTTCAGGCACGATATTGTATGTACGGTTCATTTGAAGCTGGTGCAACCAAACGAACCGCACAGGTATTGTATTCTCCGCGTGAAACGTAGCGAGAATTACATGATTCTCTTACATCCTTTCTGCATTGTAATGTAGTTGGATTTGTGTTGATTGCTTAAAAGTGTTGCATGTTATGCTTCGTTACAGCTTTCTTTACATGATCATAAGTTATGATTGGCTTATTGCATTGTTAGTTGCATTTTTCCCCCGTCTTCGGGCGCATATCTTATCTGTAGCTTGTATGTTTGTCCAAGTCTTCGGCCTTGTCAAAAATGGGTCGTCTTTGGGCTTTGACACTCACTCCCGTCATTGTTATGACTTTCGAGTTCTGTCAAAGAGGGGCAACTGTAGACATCTCATTTTTGACCGTCCTCAAGACTTGGACGTCACCGTTTGAACACTCGGTGATCATCCATGTTCGTGTTTGTTTTGAGTTCCCAGAGGTCTTGGCTACGTGTTTTGCCTCAGGATCTCTCAACTTGCTTGTTCTGTGCTTGGTTTTGCACTAAGGACTTGTGTGTTTTGTACCTGAAGGTAGAGAGTAGCTTGTTAGCTACCCCTGACACCCACTGGCCTTGGATTGAGGCCATCGGCCGTGTATTCTTGCTACCGGCCATTGGTGAAATATACCATTGGCCGGTCGGCACTTAGTGTGGTCGGCCGACCATCTGTTTGGCCGATGGCCTCCTTTTCTGGCCGGTGTCACATTTTTGCCTTTTTCAGGCATGGTGCAAGCCAGTTGTACCAGCTGGAATGCACGGACCCTCCTCTCCATGCACAAGTGTGGCTATTTTGTCCCTTTTGCACCTTTTTGGTCTAGCTTCTTGAGGAAGCTTGGACACCTATCCTAGCTTCCTAAGTAAGCCTTGGCCCCTTTGCCTTAGCTTCTTTAAGAAGTCTTGACCCCTTTGTTAGCTTTCCTTGGAAGTTTAACCTTTTTCATTGTCTATATAAGGAGACTAACCCTTTCCTTTGTTTTGGTTGAGGAAAATCAGACCTAACACATACATATATCTGATATACACCTTCTATCTCTATATCTCCCCTTCTCTCTTCATTTTGTGTGTGTTTGAGGGCCTAAAGGTGAGTTTTGTTCTTAGTTTTGCACTAAGACACACACCATCACACCATACTTTGACTTGGGAGGTCTTGAGGGTTCGTTCTTGAAGTTTTGAGGTGGTTTTGATCATAAAGAAGAGGCTGAGCTTGCTATTCTTGAAGTGTTCTTCAAGGGTAACACTTTTGCTTTAGATTCTCCAATCTTGCACTAGTCTTTAACCTATCTTGCTTACTGATTTAGACTTTTTGTATAACTAAAAAAAGTCTTGTATTTGCATGCTTAAGATACTTCATTAAGGTTGTTTTGGTGTTAGGGGTCGACCTCCCTCTCTAAGGCCTTGTTTGGCCCTTTTTGTGCTTCCATTGTTAAGCTTTGGTTACTTTGGTGTATTGGCCTTCTCACCATTGAAATCCAGTGGATTTTCAGTGGTGAAGAAGGGGGTTTGAAGTCTTGCATAGGGGAGGGACACCCCTCTCCCCTTTGTGTCTCATTTGCCCATGTTTTGGCCCATAAGGGTAGCATATATGCTTGGTTGTTTTTGGCCCCATTTCAGAGGTTCTTAGATATTATTTGGTCATATGTTGCCTCTGTCTTTGGTCAAATTTATGGCCCTTTACATGCATATTGTACTTGCCTTGCATTCCCCCATTTTGCCTAGAAATGTGCCTTGCATTTAAGCCATGATGCTTGAATGTTCTAGCTTAACTTCATGAAGGTTTTAGCATTATTTTGCCATGATCAAGGACTGTTGGGTGCTGATTTGACCATGTTTTCCATGTTTGGTATAGTTTCTATGTGTTTTGGCTTGTGAGCCTTGAGTGTGTAAGCCATAAGCATGCCTCATTTGGTCTATTTTCGGTGATTTGAAATCATTTGTCATGCCATTTCAGTCCATGTTTGATGCTTGCATACTTGGATTTGTTCTCCTTTCAATGCCTTAAAGAGGTGTAGTCTTATGCTCCACGTTTTGGCTTTGGTGTATGCCTCTTTGCTTGAGTCATTTAGGATGCCATTTATGTGGGTTTTGGGGCTTATTCTACCATACCATATCTCTGATTTTGTAGGTCTTGATATCCATGCTTACCCTTTTTTGGGTGCTCTTGAAAATTGTCTTCCATGCCTTAGCTTTAGGCCCTTTGGTTTGCATATTTGTTTTGCATGTTGGCACCTCCATTTTGGGCATTTTTGGCCACTGTTTTGGGGTGGGCTGAGGCCTTCTCATTTCAGTATAAGTCCATCCTTGCATACTTTGCATGTTTGACATGTTGCATTGCATTGGTTGCATGCTTATATTGCATCATGTTTGCATGTTTGCATGTTATTTAGCTAAGTTGCATTATATAGTCTTGTTGTATGCTTGACATGTTCATATTGCATTAATGTAGCCTTGCATGAGTTGCTTCACTTTGCATTGTATATGGCATACATGCATTGCATCGCTTAGTTTGGGGTGTCAAACCAAGCAGGAGGAGAGGGGTGTGTTCGTACCCGAAGTGACGAAACACGTCTCAACCTCGGTCGCCAATACCCTTGATCTCAACATGGTAGGGTGTTAGCATTCATTTGTTTGTTGCATGCATCTACATTAAGTTGCTAACTTGGCTTCTTAGGCCATCATGCATCGAATTGCTTAGTTGATGGCCCGAGGGTCGAGGGCCATGCTCCCTTGAGTCTATTGCATGATAAGGAGTGTGGTCACGCTCACATTTGCTTGAAAATTCCATGCCATACACTGCTTGCCCTTTGCTGCTGTCAACTGCAAGATTCTGCAGGAAGAAATGGCCGGCCGGCCACCTACAGTGCCGACCGACCATCAGTTGCTGGCCGGTGGTACAACAGTTGGCCGATAAGCCCATTACCATGGCCGGTGAACTTTAATTCTAGCCGGTGACATCCCAGAGCACTCAGAGGATGATTCAAAAGGGGTCTGGAGACTTTCAGAATTTTCAGAAGAGCAAGGCAGTGAAAACAGAGGCAGCAGTGCTATGGTAGCGGGTTTCCGAGCGAGATGAGTCAAGCATGCATCATTCACACATTCCGAGGCAGGGCTGCGGCCACCTTCCTTCTGTATTTAATTTGTTAATTAGTTAGGAATTCTGTAATAATTAATTTAGCTGTATTCATTTGGTTGTGTAATATTTATTCAGACCCTCCGAGTGAGGGCAATTGTGTAATAAGTGTGTGTGAGAGTGTGTGTATCTCCCAACCCCACGTCTTTCTTCCCTTTTATTTACTGGCTTTCGATGGTTAGTCTAGGGCATGTTTCAATTAGCATACAGTATGATAGCATGTTTGCATCTATTCATTCGTTTTGCATGCACCGGGCTCGACGCATCATTCTAACTGCATTTGTATTTCAATTCCAAATTGAATACGTGTTAGTTGTAGCATTTCACATGTCATTATAGATTAGCCGAGCCTATCTTAGTTGCATTTGGCATGTGTTGCATTAGCCACCTTAACATGAACTAGGATCATGCATATGATTACTAACTAGTTTTTGTTTTGGCTCGGAGTACTCGGTAAGTTCTTATGCTTTAGCATCCTTGCATGCGTGTGAGTGTTGCCATGACAGCATGCTTACCATGAGGCTATTTGCTTATGTGATATAACTACTTGAATGCTTGTGGATGGAGGTTGAATTACCTAAATTGGAATAATGTATCAAAACTGTGAGTTTTAAGCCCACTAAATAGTGGCAAAACCATCTTTTCTAAAGCCCACTTGAGGGTAGCAAAGCCTACATTTTAGCCTACTTGCGATTAGCAAACCATTTTCAAAACAAACATGCAATGTTTTGTTCCAATTTAGGCGATTTGGTCTATACTTGTTTGCTGTGCGCATAACATAGTAATTCTAGGCTAATAACCGGAATAAGAACACATAATGCTTTCAAAACAAGATATCACGGTTAGTAGAGGCCGATCTTTGATCAGGCGAGAGGGGGTGCTCATAGCTGACCTTCCCCAATCGTACCCAAGTTCCCGAGCCGAGACAACTTTGGTGATGACGGACACGTGGCCTTTGGCACCGAGTCAGGGTTTCCTAAATTTCCAAAAATAAAATATTTAGGTGGCGACTCCGTATCTGGCAAAACAGTCCATGTTTGGCACTTCTTTTCTAAAAATCTGTTTCCTTTCTCAAAACGATTTGCCAGGATTTGGACTTTTTGGTTCAGATTAAGAACCGTGACAATTTGAGTCCGAACTGTAGTAAGCCCAAAATGAACAGAACGGGACTCATCCTCCCGGGACGTTCGGGGACGTCTACAATAAGCATGTTGCCCTACTATGTTGTTGCATTACATTTGCTTTCTCAATTTCAGATAGCAAATGTAACTCATATTCCAAGATTCTTGAATAATAAAGCTAATGATGTGGCTCAGAAAGTTTCGAACTTCAAAAGAAGGGATAATACTCAAGGGAACATAAACCAAACAACATTTCAGAAAGTAATACCACCCTTGAATAAAATGAATGTGGTCCTGGAAGTCAATCATAATGACTTACAAGAACAAGATTAGAGGCATCCAATAATACAGTATCTGGCTGGCCCATCTTCGAAAGCCAGCAGAAAGATTAAATTGCAGTCTATACAGTATATAATGTATGGTAATGCTCTCTACAAAAGGGGGGGGAGATGGGTTATTGTTGGAATGTTTTGGCCCAAATAAAGCATTGACAGCTATGACTGAGGTTCATGAAGGCATCTGTGGTGCTCATCAGCCTGGTGTGAAGATGAGATGGCTGCTTCGAAGGCATTCCTACTATTGGCCAACTATCCTTAAAAACTGCATAGAATATGCAAGAGGTTGCTAGGCATACCAAAAGCGTGGCACAATAAGGCACGTGCCCATAACTGACCTGCATGCAGTTGTGAAGCCTTGGCCATTTAGAAAATGGGCCATGGATATGATGGGAAAAATACACCCACCCTCTTTGAAGCATCATTGTTTCATCTTAGTGGCCACTAATTACTTCACTAAGTGGGTTGAAGCTAAGCCATACAAGGCTGTAGACCAGACTGAAGTCATTGGATTCATTAAAGATTTAATCCGTAGATTTGGTATCCCACAGATTATAACTGTTGATAATGTGACTGTATTTGATGGGAAAATGGTAGTCTTTTGTGGCAGAGTTTGGAATTAGACTTGTTAATTCCACTCCTTATTATGCAGAAGCCAATGGTCAAGCTGAATCATCTAATAAGTCTTCGAAAAAAGGAATATAGAAAGTTATGGAAGACAATCCTAGAGATTGACATAACTTATTGTTGGTGTATTGTGGGCATATAGAACTTCTCCAAGATCAAGTACAGGAATCACTCTATATGCCTTAGTGTATAGGCATGATGCAGTGTTACCTGTGGAAATTAATGTTAAATCCTTGAGGGTGAGATGCCAAGACCAGTTAGATCTTGAGCAATACCATCGGAGTATGTTCTTGGAATTAGAAAGTATAGATGAAGTTAAGATTCTGGCATTAAATAGCATTCTTTTTCAAAAGAAGAAAGCTACCAAAAACTATAATAAGAAAGTCAAGCACATTGGCTTTGATGAAGGTGATTTGGTATGGAAGACGATACTCCCAATAGGGATTAAAAGCCATAAGTTTGGCAAATGGTCACCTAACTGGGAAGGACCATATCAAGTTCATAGAGTTCTGTCTTTTGGAGCATACCATTTGAGAAATTTGAATGGATATGTACATCCCAAAAAGATTAATGGCAGATACTTGAAGCCTTATTTTCCAACCATATGGGAAACACAAGGAATAGAATAAATGTTAAGTAAAAGAACATAAGAATGTTCAAATGATAAATAAGAATTTATTTTTCATAAAGAGTTGAATACATTCTGCCATAAATTGGCCCAAAAGTCAGCATAATGTCTCAGTTGTTCTTTTACAATGGATGTTCTATTCTTAAATGAGGAGAACAACTGGATGGCTGTGGTCATTTCCTGCTTTCGGTCGGCCAGTCCTTGATTGGTAATCTGCAATTTGGTGACAGTTCGATCTAAGGCCTGGTTAACCGCGGATAGCTCCTCTTCAAGTTGAGCTTTCTTCTCCAATAGTTGAGTTCGAAATTGGGAGACGGGGGAATGATGTTCCTTTAACTCTAATACTTTAGTATGTTTTTTGGAAACAAAACTCTGGTCTTTCACCAATTTCTCCTCTACAACCTTGGCAGCATGGCAAATGTTGATGTAAAAATCAATGGAGACTGCTGCCTGAGACAAATGACCTGAGACAGTCATGCCGGATTATTCAACAATCTTGCAGCACTAGAGGAAGCCATTTCTTATTATAGACCTCTATAAGGCTTTAAAAGGGATCCTCGAAAAGGATGTCAGCAGCTCTAGACAGCTGTCCAAGTCTATTGAAGGTAAGGAAGTCTTACTGCTGGTGGAAGAGCTCTAAAAAATTTCTACCAGAGAATCAGCCAGAACTAATGGCTCAGTCTCATCGCTAGCCATTAGAGATGTGGAAGGCATGTCAAAGAGACTAGCTAGTCTATCTTTGAAGATGTCTACCTCATACGTGGACATGAAAGGTGCAGAAAGAGCTTTGATGGAAGAAAGAAAAGACTGCATATGAATAGGAGAAGTGAGTGGAGCATCTTCAGCAGTCTCTATAGTTCTAGCCACCAATAGGTCGAGGGAAGAGGGGCTGGAACTAGGCAGAGATAATAGACCATGAGTTGGAGAGCTACCAGTACCCTCTATAGGGGAATCAGCTACCATCAAAGATGAAGTAGCAGTTGGAATTTCTTTAGGAAGAGGAGGAGAAACAGGGCTCGAGGGAGAATCAAATTGAGTAAAATCAAAAGTGAAGTGAGGGAGGTATGGAGTTAAGCCAAAGGGAAAAGGAGCAGGAATACTTGGCCTCAAGAAGGGTATAGAAAATATAGGGCCAGGAAGTGGAAGAATTATTTGAATGGGCTCTACATCTTAATGTTGTTCAACTTCAACTGAAACTGATGGAGTCCTTATTGAAAAAATTGGTAAAGTAGTTGTGGCTGCAAAAGAAGAAATACAAAACAATGTTAAACCTCAGCATTGAGAGTTTGAGAAAGATGAATAGAAGTAAAAGGAGCTTACTGGTTTCAGAAGTAATGGCCATGATTGGAAAGTTGCGAAGAGTATAGTGTCCAGCAGCTTGCTGTTTCCTTGCAACCTCTTTCTGGAGTGCATCAGCGGCAGCAGCTTTATCCCTGAGCATTTGTTGCTGCTTCCTCTTCTCAGCCCTTTGGAATACAATAAGCTCTTTGGAATGTTCTGCTTGCACTTCTTTAGCAGATGCTTCATGGATAGGATCTCTAGTGAAGTCAGCAAGGGAGACAGTCATCTTATTTTTTCTTTTTAAAGGTGTCTTTTGCTCTTGATCTGCTTCTTCTTCTCTTGCTCTTGATCTGCTTCTTCTTCTTCTGCTGCCTGAACCCTAGGTGCTTCCTCTTCAGGATCAAGTAAAAGCTTCTTTTTCTTTTGTTGCTGTTTGTTCCTGAGAAGATTTGAAGCTTGGATCTTCTGAGGAGAATCTCCTTGTGAGGCACTCGCACCACCTTCACAAAAAGAAGAACTAGAGATAAGGCTAAAAGCATTATAAAGAAGGAGAAAAGAAAATAAATAAGGGTACAGACCTTTCTTCGAGGTAGCTCGAGTAACTCTAGGAGGAGTTGAGGCAGTAGGAATAGATTGTGTGGTGGCAGGCACAAGAATGAGAGTAGTAGGAGCAGTGGAAGAGGTGACAACTCCAGCTTTTTTGGGCTTGGCTTGGGGCACATCCAGCACCATTAATAGGTCTTGGGGAGGAATGGCCAAGTATACCTCCATATTGGTCACCCACCAGTTTTGGTACCTTTTCAATAAGTTACTCTGAGGAATGAAAGGGAGATATTCAAACTCAATCAAGTCCTGGATAAATTTAGAAGTTACTTTTTCTAATCTGGATCTTCGAACCTTCAAGTCCCTGCTGGTAAGACTTAAATTGGTCTGGCTGTAGAGAGGTATTGGGACCCCTTGTGTGAGGCCAAATTGCTTAGCAAATTGAGCACGACAGTAAGGCTTAGCAATGCACTTGTAAGCTCTGGGGTTCATAGTCCCAATGAATAACTCTCTAGGGATCAGAATAGAGGCCCATATGTTCTTGTGTTGGGGGGAAGAGCAGAACCTATCACTTAGAAAGGTTTTCAACCAAGATGGGCCAATGGTAGTAGGTTCGAAGGGACGGAAGTTATGGGAAGGAAAGGAAGCTGGAGGTTGGTGGAAGAAAGAAAAGTAAAAGGCAAAGATAGAAGGATAGAATGAAACATTGGCTAGCCTCATGCCATGAGTAGTAGGGTTTGGCTCAAAAAATTTAAGACATTTAGATTGAAACTCAATGAAATAAGCAAAAAGCCAAAGCTGAAGTATCCAAAATGGACCTCTTTGATTGGCATCCAAAGGTTTCTCACCAAAAAGAGAATAGACTCTGTACACGTGACCTAGAACGCATGGAGCTAAGACCACCTTATTCTATAAAACAAGGGCTTTGGCAAGAGGGGCGAATTCAGGCATAATTCTTTGAGAAAAGGTGCAGAAAAGGAATTTGCAAAGCCAATACAATATGAAACAAAAGAATTCCCTATTAGTCACAGGGCCCTCTCTTTTATTCTTAGCCTTGACAAAGTCACTATAGGATGAGTTAAGAGAGGGGGAGGGGGAAAAGGGGTTGGTAGGTCAGGATAATCTGGTCCAAAGGGGGTTCCAATGGAGGACAATCCTAATAGATGGCAGATATCAAGAACAGTAGGGGCCATCATGCCACATCTGAATTGAAAGAAATTAAAGGCAGAATTCCAAAAGCAAAGGGCAGCAGGTATTAAGAAAGAGTCTTCTGAGATAGTGAACCTGGATAATTGGAGGGCATCGAAAAGGGAGCTCTTGAAGGTCCAGAGTCCTATCAGGGACAACCCGATCGTACCATTCTTGCCACTCTAGTCTCACCGTGGGCCAGTAGCGATGGGGGCGATTCATCCTCCAGTTTTCCCAGTCAAGACCACCTTCGTAAAGGAGACAATGGTCCTCTAGACGTAGATATAAAGATGGAAGCTCAATAGGAATCTCTTTGAAGATGGGCCCAAGCACATACTCTTGTTGCTCATGACGGCGAAGAATGAAGATGCGTCCGTCAATGGCGCTTTTCTCACCGGCCTTATACTTCTCACACTCTTTAGCAATAATCCTTTTCAAGGCCACAGACGGACTCGCACGCTCTATAACCGGTATTTTCAGAGAAGAAAAAGCCATTGATGCAAAGTTGGGAGAGAGTAGGAGGAAAAGGAAAGTCAGTAGAGTTTTAGGCAAATAGGTGAATTCAAAGCACAAAATAAAAGGGTTTTAAAACCTTTGTGTTTGAAAATATATCTTGGAGTTTGTAAAGAAGTACTAAAAGTACAGATGCGAAGAGTTTCCCTTAATATTGATAATTTCTAAAGGGAAACACATCTCAAATACTAATGTCAGCTTCGAAATAGAATATTTGGCTTCGAAGCCAATTTTTGGTGCCAAAATGAAATGATAAACGGCTTCAAATGTCGAAAGCTTACTTCGAAGCACATTCCATGCCTCACGGTGAAAGAATGTTTGGATATTTGTTTGCTTCAAAAGGATTAAGAACCTGTTTTATGGTTTCTTAATGAGAATAAATCCTTTGAAGCAATAATTGAGATCCCTTGAGGATGGAAATTGTTGTTCGAAGTATCAAAACCAATAGTTGGTTTGCTAATATACAGAAGAGATTGCTTTTTTGAAATAAAGCAGTGTAGCCCTTGAGAGGGGCTTCAATATTTTTGAAAGTATGGACTGTTGTTCGAATAAAAAATGATCAATTTAAAATTGATTGATCGTACTAACCATATGACCATATGTTAGACATGATTAACACAAGCTTTAGAGGGCAAGATTGTTAAATTCGAAGCACTGATTCTAAATAAAAATCAGCAAAAGCTGTCAACTGTATCCCATGAATTGGAATAGTTCATGTTGGTTTTTCAGTGCTTCATTTGAGATGATTGAACCCAGATTCAAAGGATGAGATTGTTGAGTTCGAAACTCTAAATTTGCTTATAAAGACAAATAGAGATAAAGTCAAACCATGCCAAACAAAGAGAAAAGTCTTAGCTGTATTGAAACAAAAGCAATTACATCAAAAGGCCCTCTTTGGGTACAAATTCTAGTTCATAAAAGTAAGAAATAGAATAAATAACAAGATCATAGAATTTAGTCCAGCTGTGGTCAATAAATTTTTGTTCATTTTTTATTCTATCCTCTATTTTCTCCAGGCTTGGTTGCTGAAGTTGATGTGCTCTCACTTGATAAAAGAGTTCTTCAACCTTTATTTCGAACGTTGTTTCTTTTAACCCTTGTTCCAGCTCATCCATATCCAAGTCATCCCAGTACGTAGAGTCTTTATTCTTGAAGTCATTGTATTCTTTGATGAGATTCTTTGCTTCGTACTGGGTATGAACTCAAAGGGATGAAAGTTGGTTCAAAGATTGGGTGGTGACCAAAAAACTTTGGTGCCAATGGAGAAGCAGCGGGAGTTGGTCCAAATACATGTGGGGTTCTGCTTGGGCGATAGGGTTGAGGACGTGACCCCGAGTCATAATATCACAAGCCCATCGAAGGTTCTTGAGAGGAACATCGTCTTCAAGAACATTGAAAGGCAAGTGAGAAAAGATCGCAAGCAGAAGGTGGGTTTGCTTTCGCTAAGCTAGAGTAGGAAGAGGTGGAGGCTTATAAGGAGGAAAAACCTTGTCCGCAGAGAGGGTAAGCCTCAGTCTCTCTATCCAGCCGGGATTTTGCGGAGGAAGAGGTATAGAAGCTTCCATTTCGAAAGAAGAAGGAAACTGAGGGGCATTAACACAATCAAGCCATTTAGAAGAGCAAAGCTTCGTCTTCTGGGCTAAGAACGTTGGGTTATACCCTTGTGCCTCTTCTGGGCGTCGGGTAGCTTGTACTATCTTTGTAGGCATGGAGGATGTGTACCATGCTATAAGCAGATTGTCCTCTAAACTGTGTCGGCGGTCGATGGGCACGTAAGGATAAACCACCGAACTTCAAGCATCAGAAGGGAATTCTAGAGAATCAGTGAACTCGACAAAGTGATGATTAACTCCCTCTCTTAACTCACATGCCTCAAGTTCTGACCAGTTTCTCCAACCAGAAGCCCTAGAGGAAGAAGAAGCCATAGCCTCATCCCATGCAGAAGATTGTGGGTTAGAAGAAGAGCTTCCAATGTCCATTTTTGCAAAATTTTGGGTTAGAAAGTTATGAGTAGCGAGTGTGTAATCCAAAGGTTGATAGTTTGCAAAAGCTTCCATGACTTGAATATAGGAAGGTGGGTAAAGGTGGCTAATCAATGCATGAAGGTTCTTTCGAGGAAGAACAACATCATCAAATGACTCTTCGTATACTCAATCAATAGAAGAGAGAGTTTGTTTGGCCATGAAAGATGTATCAGTCTGTTCGAATACTAAGATAGTGGGGATGTTCAAAGAATTAAAAGAGAATTTAATGCAAAATGATGAATGACAGTTGCATTTCTGGAAGAATGCAAAGCCCATGCACGTTCTAAGACATGGATAAAAGACCTTGATCTACTAATATCACCCAAGTATTGGATATATTAGTGCGAGGGGTAATGTTGGCTATATATTTTGTACGGGCCAATCACAGTTCGATGCGTGGCAAAATAAGGGCAATACGGGAAGACAATTCAAACCTTTGATCGTGATCGTACACGTGGCAGTTAGTATTGGTTTTCATGAGATCTGCGTAGTACTGGATCAGTAAGGAGATGCAAAGTGATGTGGCCTCAACGGTTACTCACATTTAAATTCAAAATCAGGAGGGAAGCCTAACTGTAGGTATTGGCATAGTGGAGCTAACTATAAGGCAACATGATCAGCGATCATGGAGGAGCAGTTCGACGGTTAGAAGTGCAGTTCGACGGCTATCCTTGAGAAGTATAAATAGCAGAGAAGGCTCCAGAAAAAGGCCCAGACTCAGATCCAGAAAACCAGTTTTGTTCTACTTTATTTCTTTTCCAGTTTTTACATTTCTTGTTCTTTACATTTCTGTACTTCAAATTCCTGCACTGCATTTCGTTCATAGGAGTAGTTTCAAGTAGATTGTTACTGTAAACCTCTACAAGGCTGAATTGGATCATTATAAGTCTTTCATTTTACTTAATGAAATAGTGCAATTGTTCTTCATTTAATTATTGTCAGTTTATTCCTCCTAAGCAAAGCCACCAGTAAAAGTTCTCTTCATTGAGGCTGAAAGAACTAAAACACAATCGTCTGATAATTGGTTGACAATTAAATTTCTGTAAGGACTGATTGATCCTTACTGGCATACTTACAATTACTGTAATAACCTTCGAAAGCCAAAAAAATCAACAAAAGTGTATAGATTTCGCTATTGATTTATAATTTTTTCTCCGCCACCACTCTTCTGTTATTCTCCATAAATTTATTATATATTATTTTTATATATATAATTATTGTCAGTTTATATATATATATAAGCTGCATTAGCCTATTGACGCTTGCAACTTTGGTCGAACCTCCATAGGTAGCCACTTTAGGACTAATGTCGATGGAGGAAGAGGAGTGTAAGGTGAAAGCCCCCAAACATGGATGATCAAAAGATTGAATCACTACGCAAATTGTTCTGCCCTATGAACAAAGGATTTTGTTGATTGTAAGTTCTATTTAATTAGTTGAAATGAGATGGAGTAGAATAAAATAATAATTTTTAAAATTTTCTTATGGAATAATCATTTCATTACAAAAGTGAATGATAATTTTATTCTCAATATATTTTTTTGTCATTTTTTAGTCGAACAAATATCAAAATGAATTTTTTGACAAAATAATTATTAATTTATGTAAACCAAACATTACCTTAAAGCATGATGATACCAAACTGATATGGTTCAATCAGTGGTTGTTTTACGGGCAAATTAACTAGAAGCGTTTTTTAAAAAGTGTGTATTCTATTTAATCTTAAAACTTTTTAGATAGACCTAAATGTCTTATATCTATTTATCTTCTCTTCTTTTTTCTACACTTTGCTTCTTTTTTTTATATCTCTTTCTTTAATTTCGGCGATGACGACGACTATGCTTTCCTTCTTTTCTTTCTCTATCTAATTTACAGTCACTGACGATCTGCGACCACTATTGATTGGAGTTTACGGACAACCACCGAGTATCAACTCTTTACTTCGCGCTTACTGACAGCGAAAGAGATGAGTTTCCAACAAAGAAAATGAGTAGATCCACTCAAATTTGATGTAGCTCTACTCAGATCTACATCAGATCTGAGTAAATCTATATTAGATCCGGCTAGAGTTAAGCCAAAAAATAATTGTCGGAGTATAAGCATGTCTTTATATCTGTCTCTTTCCTTCGATCTCTCAGTTTTAATACTTTTTCTGTATTATACACTTCTATTTTCTTGTTATAATAGAGAAAATTTTTAAGTTCTGAACAAGTTATTTTCGAGTTTTAATTGCAGGCGATAAAAACTGTAAAATGTTACAGTTTTAGTTTGTTTGTTTGTTTGTTTGTTTTTTTTTTTTTATTTATGCTGAAATGAATTATCCTTTAAAATTGTAAAATTTTGCAGTTTCATAACTTTTTTTAGAATTGTAAAATTTTATAATTTCATAACATGTTTTTCAGCTTGATTAATAAGGATAAATACTTTGCTTTTCAATTTGATTAATATTAGAAATTATTTGCTTAAACCCTACAAAAATTAAAAAATAACATATATTTTTTTTCATTGTTGCTGTTTGTTCATAGTTTTTTCTTCTTTCAGTTTATCAATATTTAATATAATTTACTATGTTTTTTCACTTTAATCTCTCAGTTCTTCTTCTTCTTCTTCTTCTTCTGTTTTGGGGCAATATTTTAGACATTTGGTGAGTTTTCGGTGATATTCGTGACGTCCAGCGAACATTCTAGATATTTCAACGACTTTCGGTAACGTTCAGAACATTTCAGCGATACTCCAGCAAATTCTGGTGATATTCTAGTGACTTCCCGGTGATGTTGAACATTCTTTCGAGTCTCCGATAATTGTCTGATGAAAGTCCGGCGGTGATGGAATATAACATCATCTTAAATTTTAAAAAAAAATTAATTACATAAATTTAAATAAGTCTTAAAATATATATTATATTGCGCTGGGTGTGTCTTAGAGAGAGAAGACAAAAGCCATCAGTGTGTGTGTCTGCGTGTTGAAGCCATTAGTGTGTGTGTGTGTGTGTGTATCAGTGTGTACATGTAAATGCATGTGTGTTGATGTCCCAGTCTGTGCCGTGTATACTGTGTGTGTTGTACGTGCTCTGTGTGTGTATCAGTGTGTGTATGTGTGGGTGTGTGTTGAAGCCATCAGTGTGTGTGTGTGTGTGTGCACGTGCGTGTATCAGTGTGTGTGTGTGTTATGCGCTAGGTGTGTCTTAGAGAGAGAAGAGATAGCTAGGTTTGGTGTGTGTGTGTATGCCTGGTGTCTTGTGTCTGCTAGAGAGAGAAGATATGCGTGTGGCTGGGTATCCATGTGAGAGAGAGAGAGAATGCTGAGAGAGATGAGTGGTGTCTAAATGAGGGTAATTACGTCTCTCAGAATTTTCTAGGACTAAACGGTTTACTAGAATAAAAATGGGACCAATTGGTTCATAAGTTTACATTTTGGGATTTATTGGTAAATCTCCCTTAAAAAAAATACAACAAAAGATTGGGGATCACACTAAAAGATTGTATAATTTGGGAACTAGAGTAAAACAACCAAAAACAATTAGAGATTAAAGTGTAACAAAATATATATTTTAGAGATTATTAGTATGAATAATCCTTATTTTCAATTAGAAAAATATTATTAATAAATAGATTTGTTAGCTTATCTTTCCAGGTGTGGATATGGCAATAAAATTTGGTGAAAATTTTATTTGTGTCTATTTTATTTAAAAAAAAAAAAAAACAGATTTATGTCTTTTTAAAAAAAATAAAAAAATAAAAAATAAAGATAAGCCAAACGCAAATGGACAAGGGGTTTGGGCCATACGGATCCAATTTTTCAATGGGGGTGGACTTTGGGCCCATAAATTTATTTTTCCTTTTTCTTTTCTTGGGATGATTTTTGACAGAGCATTGAAGGTGGGAGAGTGCCACTAAAATACACCATATAAAAAATGGTATATATAAATGAATTAATTGATTTTCTTCTCAAATGCATATTTTTAATATGGATTTAGTGTTTTTGTGTTTAGTGAAAAAAATAAAACTAATATGAAAGTCAAATAATAAAAATTAGAGTTAAGAGCATAAGAAAAATACATAAAACTGAATAGACAATTCAAAATTGACTGGAATTTTGATTTTTGGTTTCCTTTTCATAATGTATGCTATGTTTTCATTAGTTAACATTTTCATTTTCATAAGACTAATCTTAACTCTATATTTTGATTAATGATTTTTTTTTTTATTAAAAAAATGGAGAAAAAATTTAGTTTATACTTTTTTTACATTCTCTTCACCTTTTCTTTTTCCTTTTGTCAATTTTTTATTCAAATTCATTATCCAAATACTACCTAAAAGATAGAGCTAAAATATCGTGTGCAAGGATACAACATTCATAATCGGAATCAAGATTCTAACTTTGAAAGGCACAAACACATCCAACTCTTAATCGAGAAATTATTTTTTTCTTTTTGTACAATTAATTTGAAAGTGTAAATTCATATAGTTTTGGGAGTATGAAACTTAGTCATTTAAAAATTATCTTATCAATTACTAATATAACATAAGTTTTTCGAACTTTGATAATGCAGTCACCCCTACAACCATTGATTGTGAAGTATTTCATATTGAGCATTAAAAGCAGGAAAGAATAATAAAATTCATTGTCATTTCTCATAAAAGATGACTATACAACTACAATAATGATTTAGACCACTAAAAAATACACTACTAATAATAGCACTAATGCATTGGGAATGATAAAAAAACAAAAAACAAAAAAAAGAAACAAGGCATAGAAAGTGGACGGGGCCCACTGCCACATCATTAGTACTCCTTCTAGTGCTCCATTTCTAGTGGTCTTAAGCATTTTTCATACAACTATGAGTCAAGAGTCTCTCCTTGTAGCCCCGTCCTTGCAGGCCTTCAGGTCTATTTTTAGGCCCAATTTTGATAATTTGAACCGTTCATATTTTATGATTTATTCAGTATATCATACCTGAAAAAAATCAAGTTGATCGGATATCAGAAAGCATGTGTTCGGAAAAATATTTATTAAATTATTTAAAAAATAGTTTTTAGTTCAATTTTTCGAACACATGCTTTCTGATATCCGATCAACTTGATTTTTTTACAGGTATGATATACTGAATAAATCATAAAATATGAACGGTTTGGATTATCAAAATTGGGTCTAAAAGTAGACCCGAAAGCCTGCAAGGATGGGCGCAAGAACGGAGGCGAGAAGGAGAGGATCCTGATACTACAACTATAGTAATGATACTACAACTATAGTAATGAGTCCCCAAATTAAGCATCTCTCGTGGCTAATACATGGTCTCTCCCAAGTGAAAAAGACCAATTTATTGCTTCAACAAATAGAAAACTCTTTCATCTTTATCTTATATTTAATTCAAATCCTACACATGCACACACACGGGCACACATATATTATTGAATTTTGTTAATGACTGCTCAAAAAACAACTAGGCTCTATATTATTATATCAAAAATTAATGACAAAACACTCGATTTTAGGTTCTAATTGTTCCTCTAAGAACCCATTAGGGTAACATAAATGTAATTTGTAAGCATATGATTGCACTTTCACCTTGAATCTAACTACTGTAGTGTTTGACAATCTGAAAATCCCCATGCTTAACAGCTAGCATTTTGTATTATTATTATTCGATTAGTTCTCTAATTTTTCAACTCTAATCAAACCTATTTTTTTAATCAAACTTGCTCTAATAGTCAGAGAGGGCTTCCCGGTAGATCGGGTATTCCTGAATTGTGGTTAACCAAGACATTTAATTCTCGTTGAAAATGAATATCTTAAATAAATAAATAAATATATAAATAAAGTAATTTAATGTAAGACTTTGTTTTAATTATAATTTCTCAGTAGACCAAACCAACTGGCTTCGATTAGTTTATGGTTTTGACTTATCTCTTTGATATTTAATTAATTTTTTAATAATATTTATTTATTTATAGGTGCTTCATCGAATGCTCGTGATTAGGTATGTAATAATGCATGTATTAGAGGTTACTAAATCAATTATATGTACATGCATACATACTTCAAATCAAATACGTGAATGTGTCACCTGTTTGCTTGCAATAAATCATTTTGTTAGATACAAAATAATAATTTGTAAATAAAAAATTTATGTAGAGAAGACATTTGTCAATAATATTTTTAAAATTATGTGTACAATGATGAGTAATTTGATTGAAAATAAAATGATTATGAGAACATGTTTGGTTTGTGTTTGTAGAGTAATTTTTGAGATAAAAAGTACGAACAACTGGCTTCGATTAGTTTATGGTTTTGACTTATCTCTTTAATATTTAATTAATTTTTTAATAATATTTATTTATTTATAGGTGCTTCATCGAATGCTCGTGATTAGTTATGTAATAATGCATGTATTAGAAGTTACTAAATAAATTATACGTACATGCATACATACTTCAAATCAAATACGTGAATGTGTCACCTGTTTGCTTGCAATAAATCATTTTGTTAGATACAAAATAATAATTTGTAAATAAAAAATTTATATAGAGAAGACATTTGTCAATAATATTTTTAAAATTATGTGTACAATGATGAGTAATTTGATTGAAATAAAATGATTATGAGAGATATCATTTTCTATGAAAATTTTATATAAATTTTTTGTTAGTATATCGATATTTTATTTGTAAATGAGTTTTTGAAGTCAATTGAGAAGTTTCAATCATTTATAGAGTGATTCGTAAAGTTCCATGTCATCCAAAAAAAAAAATAGAGAAAAAAAGAAGAAAAGAAAGTCAATTGTAAAATTCAATATAGAGTAAATAATGTGGATAATTTATATTCTTCACTTTTGTAGTTTAATGTAAATTTTATTTTAGTTATTATTATTTCAAATTGAATAATTTGATCATTATATTTTAAGTTTGGTTTCGATTTGGTTATTTCGCTCATAATTTGATCATTAATTTTACGAATATTGTCAGTCTTTTGAGACATGCAACAAAAATTACCGAAAATTTAGACAAAATAATGTAGGGATCAAATTGTCTATAGTGTAAAACAAGAACAACTAAAACAAAATTTGAATAAAATTACAAGAGTTAAAAAGTATAATTTATTCAAATATTTTGATGATGAACAACGCGTATTTTAGGAATACTTTTATTTCTTACTTTTTAATTAATAACTTTTAATTTATTTACCAAATAGGCACCATGGCATTCAATAATGTAATTGAAATTAACTATTAAATATTAATTAAGTAAAAAACATGTATATTGAGTTTTTGCTCTTCGAATGGATCCAAATGACCTTGTCTACAATAGAGCATCTATATACGTGTATATCTATATATATATATATATGAAACTTGACAAATGACATATGAATGAGGCAAGTGATGCTGCCATGAAACACTACAATAACAGCAACATCTTACCTGTAAAGTCAGGGAATGACTTGTTTAGACTGTGATTGCATTATTAATTTAAGGGTTTATTACATTTTTTATTGTCAAATTATCTATTTAATCTCTGAACAATCGAGTATACTAAACATTAAAGTATATGAATTAAAATTTATTTAGTTCTTAAACTATCAATTGAATTTATTAAGTTCATAAAATATTTAATTCAAACCTATTTAGTTCCCGAAAGGATTATAAAATTAAAATATATGCTTGCAAATATTATAAATTAGTAAAAAACCTTACCTAATTAAAATTTTATTACAAAAAAGTTTAAATTTTTATTTTATCTTTAAAAAGTATTTTATTTCATTATGTGATTAAATTAGTATTAGAGTTTGATTTCTTAATTTTGTCAATAAAATTATATGAATATTAGATATACTGAAAAAATAGAATTAGATAATTTAAATAATAACATTTCGCTACAAATAATAATAGAAAATTAATATATTAATTAAATTACAAAAAGAATTTAGCAAAAAAAACTTAAAAAAATAATCAATTAGAAATTATAAACGAAATCTATCATATAATACAAGATAAAGGCAAGTACGTAGTTATTTTAGAAGATAAAAAAAATATGGGTTAATTACACAAAAAACCCTAAGGTTTCGTGTCCTTTTCATTTTTAAATCCAAATTTTCAATTTCAACAAATTAAACCCCATTCTTCTACCCGTGTTTCAATCTAGTCCCTCAATCCATCTCTGTCATTAAACTAACGAAAATCTGGACAGAACTTCAGATTCAAACTTACATGTTCAAACACTTGAATCTCCCTTCCGTTTTGCTTCATTTTTGTGTTGTTGGATTCACTTCACGACTTAGTTTTCATTTCATCCCTCATACGCCTTGTTCTATCTCTTTTTGCGTGCCATCGGAGCTCCGAAAGTTGACTCTAAATAAGTAGGGGTGAGCATGGTCCGGATTGGGCCGGATTGGGATAAAACCAGGACCAATCCGTTATCTACGGTTCTTAAAAAATTGGAACCAATCCAATCCGTTTAAATCATGGAACCAATCCGAACCAATCCATTTAAATACGGATTGGATCGGTTTAGGACCACGGATTCACATAATTAAATAACAAAAATATATTTATAACACTTTAATTTTATAAAAATATAAACATAGCGTTATATTAGTTCCACAATAGCAACATATTTTTCTATAATAGCGACATACTATTCTAAAATTTAAACAACCAAAAGAAAATTAGTTTCACTATAAGTATTTAAACCATTACAACTTAAAACTAAAAATCAACAAACAAGAGTAATAAAAGAAGATATTATACGGTTTTAGGTTTGAGTTTAGATTTTATATAGAATGAAGAGAAGATACTATGGGGGAGGATGTATAATAAAAATATAGACTATTTGTATACGGTTCGGATCGGTTCCAATCCGGAACCGTGGGACTCAATCCGGAACCAATCCGTAAACTACGGATTATTAATTCTTCAATCCAGAACCGAACCGCGGATTCAAAAAATCAATCCAAACCTATCGGATTGGACTGGACTGGATCGGATTACGGATTTCACGGATCACTTGCTCAGCCCTATAAATAAGATTTTTCTCTCTTTGGGCAAAATTTTTATATTTGAACTCACATGTTCAAGAATTTTTATCTCTCCTGTTATAACTTCATTTCGCCTCACTTTTTGCGTCGTTGGATTCATCTCATGGCCTAGTTTTCATTTCATCCCTCATATGTCTTGTTTCACCTTTATTTGCGTGCCGTCAAAGCTCCAAAACTTGGCCAAAAATAAGTTTTTTCTTTCTTTGGGCAAAATTTTCATATTCAAACTCACATGTTCAAGCACCTGTATCTCTCTCGTCGTAATTCCGTTTTGCCTCATTTCATGTCGTTGGATTCATCTCATAGCCTAGTTTTCATTTCATTCCTCATATGCCTTGTTCTACCTCTTTTTGCGTGTCGTCGAAACTCTGAAATTTAGCCGAAATTAAGATTTTTCTCTCTTTTTTTTGTCCCATCTATCTTCTATCTCCATGTTTCTTTCTTCCTCCTTCCTTTTCACAATTATTTTATTTTTTCCTCTTCTTTCATGGCCCTTCTCCTACCCTTACGTTTCTTTCCCTTCTTGTAAGTCATATACCTCCATACTCGACGGCACCGCCACCATCGGAGGCTCGGTGGCCACCATGAGCTCGGTGGAAGGGTCATGAAAGAAGAGGAAAAGAGATAATAATTGTGGAAAGGAAGGAGGAATGATAAAGCATGGAGATAGAAGATAGAGAAAAAAAGAAAAAGAAAAAAGAAAAATCTTATTTTTGGCCAATTTTTA
The DNA here is from genome assembly GCF_004153795.1 of Camellia sinensis. Classification (NCBI taxonomy): domain Eukaryota; kingdom Viridiplantae; phylum Streptophyta; class Magnoliopsida; order Ericales; family Theaceae; genus Camellia; species Camellia sinensis. The sequence goes on along the minus strand of NW_021025354.1, from coordinate 494,812 downwards.
GAGCACTGGCGGCACACAAAAAGAGGTGAAACAAGGCGTATGAGGAGTGGAATGAAAATTAGGTCATGAGATGAATCCAACAATACGAAAATGAGACAAAACAGAGTTACGATAAGGAAAATACAAGTTCTTGAATATGTGAGTTTGAATATGAAAATTTTGTCCAAAGAGAGAAAAATCTTAATTTTAGCCAACTTTCGGAGCTTCGACGGTATGCAAAAAGAGGTGGAATAAGGCGTATGAGGGTTGGAATGAAAATTAAGCAGTGAAGTGAATCCAACGACGCAAAAATGAAGCGAAACAGAGTTATAACGAGAAAGATACAAGTGTTTGAACATGTAAGTTTGAATTTCAAATTATGCCTAGATTTTCGTAAGTTTAATATGATGGAGATGGACAGAGAGACCAGATTGAAACATTGGTGGAAGGATAGGGTTTAATTTGTCGAAATTGAAAACTTAGGGTTTAAAATGAAAAAGGCCCAAAACCTAGGGCTTTTTGTGTAATTACCAAAAATATTATAGATAATTGCCTTATCCTTGTAAAGAAATTCACCATAAGAGCTAACGCATACTTTTCAAATACAGAATAAAATTTTAAGATTTTTTTGAAATAAAATTTTAATTAGATAGGATCTTTTAGTAATTTATGATCCTTATGGGTTTATATTTTATTTTTTTAATTCTTTTAGGGACTAAATATATTTGATTTAAATATTTTAGGAACTTAATAAACTCAATCGATAGTTTAGGCACTAAATAGACTGATCTATATACTTTAGGGACTTAATAGACTCAACCGATAGTTTAAGGACTAAATAGATAATTTAACGATAATTAAGGGATGTAAAGTGTAATAAATCCTTAATTTAATAATTATTATTATTATATCTCCGCAATGCTTTATTGTGCACTCATGTTTTGTCCTCCTAGCCTTTTAAGTATATTATTTTATAAAAGACGTGAAAGTAGCATTTGGTAAGGGTCAATATAGACATTATCAAAAAATATATACAATTTGATATTCTATCCATTTGATTTTGTTAAAAAAAGTGATACTTTATATAAAAGGTTTGACAAATGAGATAGTTTCTTTAGATTGAAATGAGTTTTCTAATATTGTATTTAGTAGGGAAATTTTGAAAGAAAAATAAAAAAAAATAAGTAAAATATAAATAAAATATACTTATATTTTATTTAATTTTACATATCTTTTTCATTTCTCTTTTTAAATCCTCCAACTAACCACGGTATAAGAGGAATATATGTAGGCAAAGTTTATGAATTGGTGGGTCCTCATATTTGGATAATAGAATACAAATTTGAGTGGTTTGACATCACCAAAACTCATCACATAATGGGATCATCGGTCAGAAGAAAATCCATATACCTTTTGCGTCAATATATTTTCAGCATAAGATCTTGAAAATATCCCTTTTGCATCAATCTATTTTCATCATAAGATTTTGTCTTATAATTTTCAATGTTTTGAGATTTTTATAATCACCAACGAAAGTGCATTGTGTGGGGATCTAGGTGGAGCATGGTGGTGATGGTAGTTGTAACGATGATAATAATGGTAAGAAGGACGATACAAGTACAGTGATGATAGTAGTGGTGACAACAATGACAATGGTGGTGTGTTGAGGTTGTGTCATTGACATTGGTAGGGTGATAATGGCAGTGATAATAGCGTGGTAGTGTTGATGACCGACAATGTTAGATTGCCTTTAGTTCGAAAAATATCTGTTACTTTTAAATAGTAAACAAAAATTTTCTGTTCAATTAAACTCGTTTCTTGTTGTATCAAATATCTATATATATATATTTAATTTTTTTTTTTAATTATTAAAACAAATGGAGTGTTAGATTTGAGTACATCACAAAAAAAATAGTGGATTTGGACTGGCTTCCACCCAGACCTTGCAATTTGCAAATACCGAATTAAAATAACAACGTGGGGGCGGGGTTGATTTATTAATGAATAACAAAACCCTGGCGACAGTGGAAAATTATTAGATATTTCCAAAATAATATATGATATCATTTGTTTAGTATTTTTAATAAATGTGAAACCACAGTATACATTAAGTGAATTATATCTTATTTCTCAATCACTTAACAAATGTGTGTTATCACTACAATAAATTAAAATTTAAATCATTTTTTATGAATGAAATATTTTATCACAAAAAAATTCATTATTATATTTTTAATGACGAAATTAGATAGGAGTATTTAATTTGAATTACTGTCCTTCTAGAACTAAAATTTTCAACTAATAAAAGTAAATCTTTTGGCAACAAATTCATTTTGTTTTTAAAAGTATATTTATTAATGATATTTTCAAAATTTTGTTACTAAATGTCTCTCTCTCTCTTTTTTTTTTAAACGTTTCCAAACAACCTTTTCATAACTATTCACATGATAGCTAAAATTTATCTCATAATATTTTTTACAACAAAATTTTCACTTTATAAAAGGAATAAAGGTTGCTATTGGCACAACAGACTTATTGTGAGAGCCTTCAGAGGTTTTTCTCGAGCTTATTTTGATAATTTGAACCGTATATATTGTAGGGTTTGTCGAGTATATCATTTATGTAAAAAATCAATATAATTGGATATTGGTAACCCCATGATCAAGTCCTAATTAGTTCTAAAAATTATTAAAATCATGTTAACCGTTTATTTTTTAAAAAGCAAATGTGATCTTATTATAAAATTATAAATGTCCAATTTACTTTTTTTTTTATATGAATAATTTATTTAACAAACTTTACAATATTTATAATTTAAATTATCAAAAGAGATTCAGAACACGCCCTTAACCAGCCTCACAGTAGCCTTCTATGCCTTGTGGCATAGCAAGAACCTCAGCCCCTTAATAGAATGAAAGAGTTTGATCCCTAAAGTTCCTAAATATTGCATCATGTCTTTAACTGCAAAATTTTCTCCTGTATAACTGACTTTGAACACTGATATTCCACTACTAGTGAATAATTATTTTGACAACAGAGGGTAATTGTTGAATGGAGGGTAGAGTGCCCATAATGCGGCAAGTGATTGAATTGAACGTAGTAGTAGGGTAGGGGTACCCCATAGATGACTCCCCGTGAGGCCTCAAAATTTGTTTGGATGCAAGCAATTAATAATTCCATGATAACAGTCAACTTGGAATTATATATATCTGGTTTTCCACATACTGGGAAAGACAGTGGTTTTGTATGGCCCATAGGAAAACTAATGGTCTGCATACACACATGATGAGTTTTAGGCATGCATAACCATATGCATCAATCAGGGATGTAGATCCTTTCTAGTTGATTAGACCTAATTAAGTCACAACCTTTTTTTTTTTTTTTTTTAATCAGCACCTTGATCAAAAAAGGGGGGAAAACTAGGGTCCTTAGAAACTAGGGTGAGAACTTGATATTAATAGCTCTGTTTGGAAAGTTAGTTTAGAGGTTTTTTTAGTTAAAATAGTCACAAAAAATAAAATAGGCTTTTTAATTTAATAAGATAAAATATCACATTCAACCCATAATCATTACATTCTTTCTCTCACAAAAAAGTCAAAAGAACTAAAAGTCCTTTTCAAACTAAACTTTTTAGTCTCAAACTAAAAAAATCAAAAAAATCAAAAAGTCAAAAAATCAACTTCTCAAACGGAGCTATTATATGTCTACGGATAAAAACTAGGTTCTTAGAAATTTATTCAAGATTCACAAAGTGGAAATTGAGATTAGATTTATTGTAAACCATATAATCTCATATTTAAAATGAATTTGGCTAACAAATTTTTTCTTTTATTTTTATTCTGAATAAATTTCTTATAGAATTTACAAGATGATACCATTGCTCTATGCACAAAATCTAAATCAAATCAATAATACTACATTTATCATCTTTTATATTATATTGAAAGAAGATCCCCTCCAGTTTGGAGGGCGCTGTTTGTGCCTGTGAGACCCATCACGGGTCCCGTTTCGATGATTCAAACTGTTCATTTTGTTAGACGCTTCATGTATTTCGTTTACAAAAAAAATTAAGTCGATCCAATAATTGTAACTTGTTCAAATTTTTACTAAAAAAATAAACAACAATTGTATTTTTAAAAATAAACCAAACATTTTTTTAGTGACAAACGTAATAAATTGAATAAGTTATAGTTATCGAATCGACCTAATTTTTTGTAGATGAAACAAACGAAAATACCTGACAAATGAACGATTCGGATCATTAAAACGGGGGCTATGGTAGGCTCTACGAGCCTAAACAATGCCCTCCAATTTGGAATGAAGGGGATCCTCCTCCTATTATATTATGCTTATTATCGTACTTATTAACACGACATTGATGTAATGAGTACTATCACAAATGTATATTGCGAATGTAGTGTCGATAATGATACTAATACATGATATAGTAATATAAAATAGTAGACATAGATAGTTATTTTGACAATACTCTGAGCATATTATTGCACAAAGATCCAAATAGTCGAGATCTTTTACATTGATTTTTCTTAAAGTAGTCTGAGAATGAATGTTAACTCCGCTGGGGTTGTTAACAACTCCGCCGGTCCCAAGCCCGGGTTAAGGAGGAGGATTGTGTGTTAGGTAGTCGACAGCCAACACGTAAAAGCCGCTCGGATCCCTTATGAAAATGAACCCTACTTTGAATCATTTAAATGCTAGGTCGTTCACCTCAAGTGACGCGTTGCGCCTGCCTCCGGGTGTTTCGAAAAGTGAGCAAGGAGCGCCGCATCGACGCCTGGGTGCAGTGAAAAATGGGCAAAGGTTTCAGCGTTTTTCTGGACGAGCGCGGGTAAAGAAGCTAGTCCAAGACTATAGGTTTAGGGTAGCCACTTGGAACATAGGAACCTTAACTGGTAGGACGATGAAATTGGTAGATGTTATGATTAAGAGGAGAGTTAGTATAGCTTGCATACAAGAAACTAAGTGGACGGGAGAGAAAACTAGGGAAATTGAGGATACTGGTTTTAAACTTTATTATAGTGGTAAGGATAGACGCAGGAATGGGGTAGGGTCTTGTGGAAAGTGTGGTGGTGGTCACTAGGAAAGGAGATAGGATTATGCTAGTTAAACTAGTTATTGGAGGGAATATAGTGAACATTATTAGCGCTTACGCCCCTCAAGTAGGGTTAGATGATCAGACTAAGAGGGATTTTTGGGAGCAAATGGATGAAACCTTACAGGAGATACCCGTAGGAGAGAACCTGGTTACAGGTGGAGATTTTAATGGCCATGTGGGCATAGATAAACTAGGTTATGAAAGAGTGCATGGTGGATACGATTTTGGTGAGAGAAATGAGGCTGAAGAGAGAATCTTAAATTTTGCGTTAGCTTCTGACCTGGTAGTGGCCAATACTATGTATAAGAAGATGGATGAGCATTTGATAACCTTTAAGAGTGGATTAGTTAAGAGCCAAATAGATTAGTTCTTAGTGAGAAAAGTGGACTGCTTAAAATGCAATGATTGTAAGGTGATTCCTAGAGAGAGTCTGGTCTCTCAATATAGGATTTTGGTACTAGATTTATGTTTTAGAGGACAATACCAAGCTAGGAAGGATGGTGGGTGTCGTAGGACGAGATGGTGGGACCTAAAAGGGGATAAACTAGAAATATTTAAGAATCGAATGGATAAGGAAGGTACTTGGAACTTAGAAGGTGATGCTAACACTATATGGAATTCGATGGCCAATTGTATGAGGAGAATCTCAAGGGAAGTGCTTGGAGAGTCGAAAGGAACGGGACCCAGCTCTAGGAAAACTTGGTGGTGGAGGGAAGAGGTTCAAGCGGTAGTTAAGGCAAAAAAAGAATGCTTTAAAAAGTGGCAGGATGATAGAACTGAGAAAAATCTTAAGAGCTATAGATTGGCTAATAAGGAGGTCAAGAAAGTAGTAAGAGAGACTAAGTTGAAAGCTTATGATGACCTATACACTAGACTAGATAGTAAGGAGAGAGAGAAGAGGGTTTACAAACTTGCTAAGATATGGGAGAGGAAAACAAGAGATTTTAATCAAGTAAAGTGCATCAAGAGTGAGGATTCTAAGGTATTGGTGAAGGATGATGAGATTAAGGAAAGATGGAAGAATTATTTTGAGAAACTGTTAAATGAGGAACATGGAAGTACAACAATAGGGGAAGAAATAGCCAGTAATACGATAACCAAGACTATAGGTTCTATCGCAGGATTAGGTACTTTGAAGTGGAGATTGCACTTAAGAAGATGAAATCAAATAAGGCTTTAGGACCCGATGATATTCCTATTGAAGCTTGGAAGTGTTTGGGTAAAAAGGGAGTTGCTTGGTTGACTAGGTTGTTTAGCAAAATTTTGTTGACTAGGAACATGCCAGATGAGTGGAGGAAGAGTATTTTAGTGCCAATCTATAAGAATAAAGGTGATGTCCAGAATTGTAACAACTATAGAGGAATTAAGCTAATGTGTCATATAATGAAAGTGTGGGAGAGGGTGATGGAACACCGATTGCGAGACATAACAGAGGTGTCAGAGAATCAATTTGGGTTTATGCCTGGTAGGTCAACAATGGAAGCGATCTATCTTTTGAGGAGAGTAATAGAAAAGTATAAAGAAAAGAAAAGAAAAGAGACATTCATATGGTGTTTATCGACCTTGAGAAAGCATATGACAGAGTGCCCCGAGATATAATATGGTGGGCGTTAGAGAAGAAAGGGGTGTGTGCGTTATGGTTAGCGGCACGCTACGTAGTTTTGGTTGGCGAGTTTTGGAGTTATGTCACTCACTCTGTCACACCCGCTGAGTGATTCATTTTGGTCCCGTCTTTATTCATTACTTATGGTTATTCCTACAATTATTCTAATGCTAGATAATTTATATATTTTTCAATTGTGGTAGAGACCCTCACGCATACATAGCTCCTACAATTCACATTTTTATCACAATTACTCATAATATAGAGCCCACATATATATGAGTAGACTCCACACACATATCAAAGATCAAGCTCAAATTAAGAGTCATGAAATTTCCAAAAAAAAAAAAGTCCAAAACATTATTCTATATTTTTTTGGTAGGGATTCGAGAAACTCAAGTGTTCTCTCCCTAAGCAACACATGGATACAATCGAGCAGCATTCTGAAATTGCAAAAATAAACAAATAAAAAGAAATAAAAAGAAAAATATCCAAATTACTATTCTATATAAATAAATCATGTTGTGCCCATCTCATAGGATTTATGGAAATACTTGATAGCAAATGTTAATTGAATCTTCATAAGTGATTACCTTCATGATAATCTCATAAACATCATCAGCAACAAGAGAAGCCTTCTGCCCAGATTTCTTATCACAAAAGTAGTACATGACTTTGATCCTGCATCAGCCATCCATTACAACCCACTTTCTCCATAACAAAACATTCCAAAATCAAAAAACAAAATCAGCTAAAATGAACACTTACGTCTCCGAAAATGATTTCATAGTGTTCTTATGCAGATTGGAAACAGCAACTCTAGCAGCTAACTGCTTTGCAATACAAGCAGTGGTAGGCCTAGATTAACGTTGACTAGCGTTATAAATAGAGATATGAATCTACTTAATTTGACTAATGAAATGGCCTTTGATAGGGCCGCGTGGAGAAGAAGGATTCATGTAGCCGACCTCATTTGATGAGACTTAAGGTTTGGTTTGGTTTGGTTTAGTTTGAGAATGAATGTTATATAGTTGAGATTTATTTTAAAGAGACTATCATTACTATTATTGTAACGCCCCCAAGATAATAACATTAAACACATCAATAGAGACATGCATTGATATATAAAAGCTCCACTTTCATCTATTTATCAGAATTTCATTACCAAAAGTATTACATGTTAACAACAAAGCAAATGCCCTAAAGGCTTACAGCTTTCCAAGTTAACACTTGGTTATAACAAAAGAGTACTAACTCATTTACACATTAAGCCCTTGGCTTGAATATACATGTAATACATCAAAGAAATAAAACAACAAAAGTCCGCCTGCCTCTAGCCTCCCAAGCTACGTCCTTGGAAGTGGCATGCTACCTGTACCTGAAAATGATATTCCCATATAGGGTGAGCCACAGCCCAGTAGAAACACACTAAACCAAATATGGACAATGACTAAAAGATTAGCAGTTGATAGATGGCCAACACTGATACTTTCCCTTATCACACTTTACGGTTTCATGACATACAAGTCCATGTTACAACCCATTTTCCAATTCTTTTGCAATTCTCAATTTATAACCATGGCTCAGAACCTGGCCAAACAATTCATATGAGACAATAACTCATGTTAAACACTTTCCCATTTCATAACACATAAGCATACTAGCTATATCACATACACACCAACAGATAAGCATACAAGCTATATCATCACTTCCATAGATATGCATAAGAGCACTATCACACTTCCAATGACAAGCATATGAGCTCTGTCAACACATTAATAGATAAGCATATGAGCTTTATCTATGGAGTCCATCCCCTATCTCCTCCCAACAACATCCGGTTTAGAGGTCCATCCCCTATCTTCCCCTAAACCATGGAGTACATCCCCTATCTCCTCCAACACAACACAATGCATATGAACAATCATTATACACATCATCACACAACACATACATTTAATGTATCCTTTCAACCGTCATACCCAATGACACATTCCAGTGATTAGTTTTAGTTTGCCTAATCATCATGCATTGTCTATAACAATCAAGACTATTCTCCATCGATAGCCCAAAGCAGTTATTTCTATACAGAAAATAAATGCAACAACGGATATATATATATATATATATAATCAACATTTCAACCAGGTGAGTGATAAATAATCCAACTACACCCTTTAACTTCACGCATTTCCAAATCAATTTCTCATTTCTTTTTTATTAATTATGCAAATTAATTAACCAATGTAATTAGGGCATATTCCATAATTAACATTACAACCCTTAGGTTCCATTTTCTTTAATGTTTTAACATTAATTTCACTTTTCCATGCCAAACATGCTTCTAGGTTTTATAAAGCTAAAACCCCAATCTTTTGTAAATTTACACAAAAGCCCCAAATTTTCATAAAATTACCAAACCAACCCCAACATCTCAAAATATTAAAATTTAAAGACAAAGCTCATAGTAAGGAGTAGGTTATCCCTACCTCGAAATTAGAGCTCGGATGGAGAAGAGACCAAAACCAAAGTGCTCCAAAGACCAAGATTTTCGGATCAAAACGACGTTATCGACGATCAACACAACTTTTACAAAGGCTGAAGAGAAGGAACTCACTCCTACTATATCAATACTTAGAGAGAAGTCAAGGTTTTAGAGAGAGGAGCTCTCAAAATGAGTTTTAGAAAAAGTAAGAGAGAGAAAGAAAAGCAAAAAGTGATTTAAAATCACCCAGCGGATAACTCATATACGTATGACCTGCTCGACCGGAGAACACAACACTCGAGCGCCAAGAACAAAATCTGAATACGCTCGAGCGCAATAAGGCCCGCTCGAGCGCCAAGACACAAGAATAAAGCACTTCCGCTCGAACGCGAAAACCAGTCCGCTCGAGCATAGATTTCCACCTCCCAGAACTTATACCCATAAAGTACTACCCGCTCTAGCGCCACCAAACCCGCTCGAGCGCTACCGCTCGAGCGTAAACAAACCCGCTCGAGCGTAAAAATCACATCTGCAGAAGTTTTGCAGGAACACGAAAATACTGGAGGTGTGCAATCCCCGCTCGAGCACAAGAAGACCCGCTCGAGCGGACCACCTAAAAACTGGACAACAAGGAATTGAAACCAAGGCCTAACCAACCTGTAACAACCCTGCTCAAAACATCCTAAAACTCAATCAAGTGGAATTAAAGGACGGCAACAAAATAGATACCACTACCAACTTCACGAAACCGAGTCCGGAATACAACAGAACAGTAAAGGGACAACCGGGATCGCTATAATTATACTTTCAATTTTTTGTAAAATTAAATCTCAATAATACAAAAAATTATTTTGAAATTAATTTTATAAAAAAACTTACACTGAAAGATCCAAATTCTGTTAATATTGCATATTTGATTGAATGACATGTTATTTGGGTTGAACATAGCAATGACATGTTATTTGAGTCATATGTAGTACATGTTACTTATCATCTAGTCAATATGCACTTTTGTCACTTGAAAGATGATGATGGTTTGATACTAGCTAGCTGGCCTCCTCATTTGAAGAGAAATATATAAAATTTGATATTCCAACAAGGTTTTGCTCTTGTTGGGGTGTGTGTTGTGAAATTTTGTCCACAACATGTATGTTTGGATGCATTTGGCCATAGCTAGCATGTGACATCTATAAAGATTAATTGATTTTTTAAGACCATTTTTTATTTTATTTTACTTTTTAAATAGAAAGAAAAAGATGAGACCCTTTTTTTGCATTTGGTGGATCCACATATTCCCCTTGCAAAAAGGAACATGAGAATCTTGTCCTCGATCCCACATTTGTGTTATTATGTGTTTCACATACTCATTAAAAAATACAATATATGAGTCTTGCTATAGCTCTTAAAACCCAATTAAATTGCATAATGTGGATTTAAAGAACTTATTTAGCAAGCAACTCCAGGACAATATGTGGTGCTTGCAGAATAGTTAATAATATTTTCATAGAGTCGGCTACATACAACAAAGAATATGTTAACATCAAATTCTCAAATTAATAGTGGTGGGAGAATTCACGCTCTCCATTTGCACACTCACACATAGAGAGATAAATACATATCAAAATGCATTAAAAAAACAAATCACGTCACATTAGTAGTAGTGGGAGAATTCCTCTCTCCATTTGCGCATGCACACACAGATTTATATAGAGAGAAAAAGATAAAGACATAAACGCATGTAAAAACAAATGATAGCTGTAAACAAGAACCCTTAAAAGAAAAAAGAAAAAAAAGAAGCAAATTATATTAGGAAAAGATTCAAAATTGACTAACATATTCCAACTTTTACACCAATCCAAAATTATAATGGTTTGTTATGCCACTATAATAATTAACTAAAAGAATAAGTGAAAAGCATGATTAAGATGCCAGCAGCAAAAGGTGATGAGCTTAATGCCCACCTAATTTTCAGAGTACTTATCTTTTTAATATCCAACAACTGTCTCATAAAATATTATATATATAGAAATTAAGCAAATATGTAATATTAATTTAATGAGTGATAGTTGTATATATGATATTAGTTTCATTAATCCCTAGGCATTGGTCTAGTGGTGTACTTTTGGGATTTAGGAGTTTACTTCTCTTTAGGTTTCTGGTTCGAAATTTCTTATGTGCTATCAATCTTATTATTGGTCTAATTCATACGGAACACTATTCTAGCTTTAATTAGATCTCCCGTTAGTATACGGTAGAATTGATCCTTCAACGATTAGTTAAGATGTGCATGAATTAGTTCAGACACCCTGAATTATATATATTAAAAAAAGAATGATATTAGTTTCATTGGAATTGATTCATCCTAATCATAGTATCAAAACTAATGTCTAAAAGGTCCTGTTTCCTACTATACACAGTTGCATTATTGCATGTATGCTTATGGTACAGCTCCATTATTTAACCTACAATTTTAATATTTAAAAAAAAAAAAAAAAAAGAAAAGGCCGAAAGCTAGATTCAACATACAATTTGCTTGACATAGCAATCGTTTCTTGGAAAATGATTTTCGATTTTCTTTTGTTTTATGTTTTGGATGTTGAATTTGTCCAGGGGAATGAAATTACTTATTCACGTAACCAAAAAATATTTTTTGGACAAATACGTATTCATGTTTCTTATTCTTACTTTCACTTTATTTTTATTCATTTTTCACAAATCTAAGAGCATCTAACTTATATGCCAAATTCTACATGGCACATCAATAACCAAATTAGACCTCAAATTTTTGCTTCACCCTATATGTCAAATATGACATGCATTTGGCAAAAGTTGATAGCATGTCAAATTTGGCATGCTTCTTTAGCTCATGTCAAAAATAATTACAATATTTTTTTAGAAATAAAATTTTATTTTAATTCATTTTTCAATAATAAAATTTAGCATATAGGTTAGAAAGTTTCAAAATATGTCAAATTAACAAGCCGTCAATTTTATTTGACATATCAAAATTTAATATATAAGTTATAGATGCTCTAAGATCCAAATATAACGAGTTGATGAAACCTTCCCAATTGAATCATAGTAATCATTCTTTGAAAGACACCTTCAAAATTTCAAATTAGTAAAAAAAATTTATTATAAATGTTAATGTGTATCCGTTTAGTTTAGGTTTTAAAAATTGTTTTAAGTTTTTTTCTTTTTTTTTGGCCTTTAGAGAAATTTTTTCACCTTTTAATCATTTTTTTATAACTTTTTAGATACACCTAATATATATATATATTCAGTAAAATCTTTGAAAAATCACAAATACATGGAGCAGTGAGAAAAAAATTACACTACAAATGAAAAAAAAAAAAAAATTTGGTGCAATAGATGTACACTATGCACATAGTAAAATTGCATCACCATAAAAATACAAATAATTTTTAACTCTCACACTAATTTAATATTGGAAGACTTACGTGTGGGTCATAATAGGTATACTTATTGTCCAATAGATCCTGTGAGAATTAATAACATTTTTCATCAAACACTATTAAAAAATATCACTAATTGTTAATTTTCAGTGACAGTTTAAAAATTTTGTCACAAAAAATATCATTCATTATAAGTTTTAATAACAATTTTAAAAAATCGTCACAAAAAAAAGTCACTCATTTTCAACTTTCAGCGATAGTCTAAAAATTCATTACAGAAAAATATCATTAATTATAAGTTTTAACGATAATTTATAAAAATTATGACAAACAAAAGTCAATAATTATCAATTTTTAGCGACATATGCAAAAAACATCACAAAAAATTATTTTTAGCGATAATTTTACTAAGACTTATTTTAATAGGATTTGATGGGAATTAAATCCAATTATTAGAATATATTGGTAGTTTATCCTTTAATATTTCCCCCAAAATATTTATGAATTTTTTTTAAAAAATACCAAATACAAAAATGAACTAATTTTTTTTTTTTATAAATATTTGTTCATAAATATGTTACTTTTTAAGTGCCTCTAAATTAAATGAATCAAAAAAATAAAAATATTAAAAAAATGAAGACAAAAAAATATATAAAATAAAAACCTCAAAAACAGAGTTTGAGTCTCAAAACCAAAAGTAGCATACAAAGAAATTGTATCTCCATGTTGATTGATATCAAAATTATTTTAATTATGTTTAAGAAATGTAGTAGAGTATTTAAGTCTTGTTTGGAATGTTTTAAAAAAGTTAAAAATTTAAAATTATTATTTTATTTAAGTCACATCATTTTATTTAAGTCATATCACATTTGTATCACATCACTTCAAATTCAATTAATACTCAACTCATATTTCATAAAAAGTTAAAAAATACACTTATTTAGATCATTCCAAACCACCCTTAGTAACGTATTTTAAAAAAATATTAAAAATTTAAGAAAGTGTAGAAGAGTCAATAAACACGTGGCATATGAATGCAAAAGTGGAATAAAAAAAAAAATTTGTAGACAGACAGAATTGGACAGCCAACCACTTAACTGTACGTTCATGCACTTCTAAGCAAACCAAAAGAAAAAAATTTTAAAAAATAATTCAAAGAAAGAGGCTCATAATACTAAAAAGTCATTAATTTGACTATTAATTAACTACTATGACTAGACGGGATTCGTACAGGCGTCTTATTGTTTGTGTGGAGTCCGTGTGTACCTATGGCTCGTGTTTTTTTTTTTCGATAATGTTACGTAACTCAAATTTTGTGACTTAAAAGTGGTTCAAACGGTCAAAACGATATCGTTTTGAGTACAGAACAACATAAAAATGGCCAAAACGACGTTGTTTTGGCCATTTGAGCCACTTTTAAGCCACAAAATTTGAGTTACGAGACATTTTCTTTTTTTTTTAGGAATATGTTCAGAGTTTTATTTGACTATTAATTAACTACTATGACTAGACGGGATTCGTACAGGCGTCTTATTGTTTGTGTGGAGTCCGTGTGTACCTATGGCTCGTGTTTTTTTTTTTCGATAATGTTACGTAACTCAAATTTGTGACTTAAAAGTGACTCAAACGATCAAAATGATGTCATTTTGAGTACAGAACAACATAAAAATGGCCAAAACAACGTTGTTTTAGCCATTTGAGCCACTTTTGAACCACAAAATTTGAGTTACGAGACATTTTCTTTTTTTTTTTAGGAATATGTTCAGAGTTTTCTAAATTTATTTTTTTTATTTTTTGAGTTTTTTTATTTTTAGTGAATATTTTTAGAATTTTAAGCAATTTTTTTATTTTATTAGATGCATCTTACTTAGATATATCTAAATAGTAAAATATTTTTGAAAAAATATTTAAAAAAATTAATAAATATACAAAATATAAAAAAATGTATTAAATTTTTGTATTTTTTTTTTATATTTTTGGTATTTAGTATATTTTTTTTAAAAAATTCACAAATATTATACTTTTAAAATATATTTATGTTAGATGTGTCTAAAAATTTAAAAAATTACTTAAAATAATAAAAAAATTCATTGAAAACAAAAAAATAAGAAAAATAAAAAAGTAGAATTTTCTGAAAAGTATTTTCTAGAAACCAAAACCAAATTAATTTTCCGCAATTGTTGAATTTCATTGAAAACAATTACTTGAAAATAAAAAATACGAAAAATAAAAAAATATATATAATTTTTGAATTTCATAATTGTTTTATTTCCATAAAAGGGTCCCACTACTAGTGACAATTTAACTATTTGTCAATCATGGATTAAAAAAATAAAAATAAAAAGTGATACAGTGTGGGTTAATTTTTAAAAATTATTTTTAAATTTTTTATTTTTCATATATTTTTTATATTTTAATTATTTTTTTAAATCCTCCGAGATTGGAGGCTTTTATTTCTTTTAAAAATAATTTTTTTAAAAAAACGAGTAAGAAGATAAGGTGTGTGGGTTATGAAAATAAGTAGCCTATGGAGAGCAAGGATCCTCTAGAGTTTTTTTTTCCTAAGGTTTCCTAGAGTGGTGTGTTGTATGGTTGAGATTTAATGACAAGTCACATCAATTTTTTAGCATTAAATCTCACCCATACAACATACCACTTTAGGAAACTTTAGGAAAAAAAAACTCTAGAGGATCCTTGGTGGCCTATATGGAGCCCTATGAAAATTGATGTTTTCAAAATATTATTAAAATTATGATATTCGTTTTTTTTTTTACAAAAAAAAAATGTAGCTTATTATAGGACTACAAATATTGGATTATCTTGATTTTTTTATATTTTTTTACCAAATAATTTATTTAATAAATCTTATAATATGAACAGTTCATATCATTAAAATAGACTTGAAATAAATTCTCACATACTCACAGCAATTACCTGCAGCATGACCTCGAATTTAGACAAAGGGATAGTTAATGGCCCAACAATGATAGATACTCTCTTTTTTGGAGGATCCCATAACCCCAATGTAATTCACACCATCCATGATGTGAGCTCCACACATACATGAGTGGGCCCTACACATCATGAGTAGTGTGGATCATTTTGGAAGTTGAGGATATCCTTCAAAAAATGAGTCTCACTCATTTTCTGTTAATGGCCCACTTTTGGATGGCATTTGAATGAGAAATTATTTAGTAATCTTGGAATATTATTTCACGCCACTCAGAATATGATATTCGTATGTTGTCTTTTCAAAAGATATACAAAAGTGGTAAACCCCTACCCCATTACTAATAATCCTACAAATTTGTTGGATTAATAATCCTAAACTAAAATGTCAAAACAAACATAGGATGATTGGGCCCACGGATTAATAATCCCAATCCTATGCTTTAATCCTTCCAATCAAACATGCCATTGGAGTATTATTTCACACCACTCAGATATGATATTCGTTATGTTGTCTTTTCAAAAGATATACAAAAGTGGTAAGATCTGTTGTTTTAACCAATCAAATACAAATGGGACATCAAGTAAATTAGCTGTTGGCAAAAAAATAATTTCTACATTCGAATACATGCATTACTGTTTTTTTGTTTTTTTTGGAACTGGAAAACGCCCAAAGGATACAAAGAGGTTAACTCCTACAAAGGAAAAGGAACAATCCTAACCCAGTCTAGAAGCAGAGCATTCTTGAGATGTGCTGAGGCCACCCAATTGAAAACCATTTTAGAGGTAAAAATGTTATGGATTCAAAATGTTTTATTAAAATTTTTACTAAATATTTGCACATAGTAAAAATTTTAATAAACATTTAGGGTCTCAAACATTATTTTTTTTAGGCAAAGGCCACAAACTAAAAGATTACATGTGTCATAGATGAACCACGTGGATGGCGAATTATCTTCCTATGAGTGAAAGTACAATTGAAATACGAAAATTTCATACAATTTTTTTTACTCGCTAAAATTGAATGTCTTGTAATAATAAAATTTTTAAAAATTTACAACAACACTAGCTTCAATAATTTAAAATGTGCTACATTAGTAGATAATTTTGTATTTACTTATAAAATTTGTTAGTTTACCGCGAGGGCACTATACTAGCAACATTTATAGTAAATCACTTATTATTAGCATTTAGGTTGACCATCACCTTAAAATAGAATTTGGAATTGCAAGATTTAGTCTCCAATTGAAATATGTTTGAAATTTTTAAAAAGGTTTATATAATTTGACCCTTATTATTGTGGTATGATAAATGTTTATTTTGATTTATTAAATAATAAATCTCATAAATTCTAACTATATTTTCACATCATTAAAAATAAGTTTAAAATCTAAATTGTGAGGACATATCATTTCTTCAAATCATGTTTAAATTTGGATAAAATAATCAGAAAATTAAAAAAATTAATATAATAAATTAATTGATTCTCTCTATTTATTTACATATTTTTTCATAAAAAATTAAAAAAAATAATTTCCAAACAAACCTTCAGTCACAATTAGACAGCAGATAGTTTAAGCTGAGTCAGTTGAGCAAATCCTCTCATTGACTCCCTATTTGGTAGGCCATTGGGCCCATTTTTGAACACAATTTTGATGATCTTAACCGTTTACATTTCCCTATTTGGTAGGCCATTGGGCCCATTTTTGAACACAATTTTGATGATCTTAACCGTTTACATTTTAAGATTTATTATGTATATTATATCTGTAAAAAATTAAATTAATTGAATATCGAAAGAACTAAAAATCGTTCATTAAAATAAATTTAATAAACAGTTTTATTGTTTAATAAAAGTTTTAGTTTGATGATCAGCACATGTGATTTTTAATATTCGACCGACTTGATATTTTACAAATATAATATATATAAAAAATCTTAAAATATAAACGATTCAGATTATCAAAATTCTTAGGAGTTGTTTGGAGTGTCCTAAATAAGTGCACTTTTTGTCTTTTTGGACTAAAAAGTTGAGGAAAAAAATATGGATGTTTTGGTTAACTTTTTAAATTTTTATGAAAAAATATGTATTAAAAAATTGTATAAATAAATGTGTAGGAGAAGATAATGTAGTACACCGTATGAATTGGCAATCAGTCGGCGGGTGAATACATGGGAAAAAATTACCTCCTTTTCGGGCTTTGATTGGACGGTGTTGTTCAACCCGTGAGGGCCAACCACGGGTCCCATTTTTCTAATCGAAACTGTTCAATATGTAGAACTCATCGAGTACTATATGCATGTAAAAAATCACGATTATTGGATATCGATTGCTATTTGATCGTGTTAGTTTTTTTTGTCAACTGTTAACTATACCACCATCCAATTTTTATACAAAATTGATTTGATCATGTAGTTAGCGATATCCGATAGACGTGATTTTTAATAAACATATAGTATTAGACGAGTTCTACATCTTGATCGGTTCGGATTATCAGAATGGGACATATGGTGGGCTCTCAGGGACCCAACTTTACCATCCAACTTAGTGTATGTACACATGTAATTTTTTTTTCTCTTTCCCGTGCAGCTGGCTTGATGTCAGACATTGATGGGTCAAAAAGTTAGTTTATATTTTAATATTTATATATTAACTTTTTTTTTGATAAATAATAATAATTTTTTAATTTTTTGAATTAATTATTGACTTTTTAACTTCTTTTACGCTTGTCAAAAATAAACTCCATAATCCAGAAAATAAGAAGCCAAGAAAAAAATCCAAGGAGAGGATGCTTACTCGAGTCACATCTCTCTCCCCGAAAAGCAATTGCCCAATGATTTTGTAGGATTTACATGCAAATTGACGAGCACAACTCGCATTACTCGCACGTGTTTCACACGCACACATCAATCATTGTTCTTCTTACAATAATGTCGCACGTTTTGGTTTTGCTTTTGCTTACAACAAACCAGAAGTGTTTGGGTGTATAATATGTATATCATATTTATTCGTTTAAGTTTTTATAAAATATATAAATTATCTTATAAAATAATATAAATTTTTATAAATATACGTAAGTTATGATCGATCAAATTTTTATGAGTTAACTTACGTATGTTTATAAAAATTTATAATAAGTTTTTACATTATCTTACAAAAAAATATGTATATTTGTAAAAATTACATAATTTTATGAGATAAATTATATATATATATATTTGTAAAAATTTACGTAAATACATACTATATGTATTTGTATACTTAAGAATTACCCCTAACAATAATGAAAAAGTCTCTTATCAAAACAAAAAAAATGAAAAAGTCTGAAATCCGCAATTATCCACTCAGAATTTTTTAGCTGAGTAGTTGTATGGCCGAGGCCGAGATTAAATTTATATAGTGTAAAATTTATGTGTAGAATAAATTAGAATTACAAGATGATAATTATAAATAATTTTTGAATAGTTAAGATTGAATTTATAATATTACTAAACAATAATACATGGTATTTGATATAACTTATTAGTAAATTAAAAATAAAAAATCAAGGTTACGTTTGGTAAAACTTTCTAAATATGATTTGAGAGTAGGAGTTGTATTTTAAGTTTGTGAGTTTTGGAATTATGATTTAAATGTAGAAATTTTTTTTTGTGAAAGAGTTTTGAAAAGAGTTTTGAATTGAGTGGGGAATTTTTGATGTGGCTTATGATATTTGATACAAAAACTTAGAACTCATAACCAAACACACAACTTAAAATTCTATTAAAGCTCATAATTTTTTTAAAAAAATTTAAAAAATATTTTTTTCGAATATATAAAAATTAACATATGTCAATTGAAAAATTAAAAAAAAAAAAGCAAAACAAATATTTGCACTGTTCCGGTCAACCGGCTGGATGATCAGTGAGATGTCTGGTAAGACGTCTTGTGGGACGACCGGCTAGCTCAAATTTTCCCGCATTGGACCAAGTTTTCAAAAGCAAGTGTGGAATTATGATTTGAAACTCCTAAACAAATATCATGTTCAAAATAATTCCACAACTGTACCAAACAGAGCCCAAATATCTCTCACGTAGTTTTTAGATAATTATTTTTTAAAATTTATTAAAATTATTGTTATATAATTAAGGGTGCTTAGGCCAAAAATTTAATTTGAATTTTGTTTGGTCAAATGTCTAAGTGCTTAATTAATTTATTCATAAGGATAAGTTTATGTTAAATGACCAAAATACCCTCACTATATATATATATATATATGATATACACTGTGCAAAAATGAAAACCTCTCTCTCTCTCTCTCCCTCTCTCTCTCTTTCTCTCTCTCCCTTCTTATCTTTCTTTCTCTAGATTTTGCCTCAAACTGCCACCACTTCGTTTCCGACGAGTCCACTCCAGTCATCGCTGCCTCGTGATTTCTTTTCTCTCATCCTCTTCTCTCTCTCGTTTATCTTGTTAACACCGCTGTTGACAACTCTGTCACCTCCAGCAACTATCTGCTGCCACATCAGCTCTACGGCGGTGATGATCAACTTAATAAAGAAGCGCGATCGACGATAAAAAGTGATGAGAAGTGCGATGGCTCCGCTAGACTTGCAATAGAGAACACAAGAGAAGTGACGACAGCGGACGAAAACGCAAGTGTGAGGGCAAGGACGAGGGTGAGGGCGAGGGTGAGGGTGAGGGCGCGTGCGAGGGTTAGGGTTAGGGTTTTGCGCTCTCTCTCTCTTAGATCTGTGAGTCTCAATTTTTTTGTTAATTTTTTATCTATTGTTTTTTTTTTTAACAGAACCGGTTTAGAAAATGCCACAAATATTTTTCAGCAGATAGTGTTTTCAAAAAATCTTTTCAACATATTACTCTTTTTTTTTTTTTTTTGGCTAGATCCAAATCTTGATTCGATTTGCTCCCCAAAATATTATTTATTTATTTGTTAGTTATTGTTGCTGTTGATGATGATAATAAAATAGATTGTAACACATTAAAAAAAATTAACAGATAGGTCAGATCTGTTCAAAAGGTTTTTTGATAGATAGTTGTTGATCTGGTGGTGGTAGTGTTGGTGTTATTATTGTTATTGATGATGATGATGATGATAAAACAGATATAGGTAAAATTTTGAACAGATAAGTAAGATTTGCTTCAAATTTTAAACATATATAGGACAAAGTTGTTCAAAATTTGAACAAATAATAATAGTTTGTAAATTTTTGTGTAATATTTGAGTGTTGGTGGTGGATAATTCCAACCGATAGAAAAATTAGTTTGTGATTTTCAAACAAATAGGAAAAATAGGCTTCCAACTTTGAGTAACAAATAAGAAATTGTTATTTTAACAAATAAGAAAAATTGAATAGAATTTAGGAAAAAAATAAATAGATAGATAGAATTTAAGGGGGAAATTTGAACAGATAAGGAAAAATTGAACATATTGTTAAAAAAATTGAACATATAGATATAAATTTGAATAAATAGACAAAATATTTGAATAGATAGTCAACAAAAAGCCAAACAGATAAAAAAAAGTCAACGGGTAAAATTGGAAACAAAATATCCTTCAGGACTTTTTATCAAATTATTTCACAAATTGTGGACCTCTCACTAACAAATTTTTTTTTTTTACTACATCTAATATCTTATATTCTCATTATATTGGATTTATCACTAATTTTCTCTATAATAAATTATAAGTAGAAATTATATCAAATTGTCTAACACAAATTCTTTTTATAAAAAAAATATAAACAACTTAAATAAATTACACCAAATAGTCATGGACTTGTAATTGTCAAAGATGATGAAGAAAATGATTTTTTTTTTTTTTTTGAGAAATTGCACACCAAAAAAAAAAATTAGGATTTGACCCGTGTAATAAAATAAATCATGAGTTTTTAATTTTTTTTTTAATTTAAACCCTAAAAGACTAGTTGTCTATTTTTGTTAAGTAAAATTGATGGAAAAAAAAAAATTTTAGTCAATAAACTCAATAAAAATGATATTTTAAACATTTTATGCATATTTATATTGAGTTTTATTACTAAAATACCCTTTTTCTGTCAGTTTTATTTAATGGAAATAGATGAATAGTTTAGATTAAAAATAAATCAAAAGTTTAGGATTTAAATTGACAAAATTAAAAATTCAAAGTTTATTTTGTTACAAAGCTAAAACTTTAATTTTTTTTTTGTGTGTGGTAATTTTCTCCTTTTTTTTCTTAAATTTTTTTTGACAATAAATAACATTCAGTGGGATTGATTTTAATTTTTTGAAAATTAAGTTTTTTATTTTTCGTATTTTTTTATTTTTAGTGAATATTTTTTTAAATTTTAAGCAAATTTTCTACTTTTTTAGATGCACTTTACTTAGATATACCTAAATAATAAAATATTTGTGAAAAAATATTTAAAAAAATTAATAAATACACAAAATTACAAAAAATGAGCTGAATTTTAATATTTTTTTTTGTATTTTTTGGTATTTAGTGTATTTTTTAAAAATTGCTTAAAATATTTAAAAAAATCATTGAAAACATTAAAATACGAAAAATAAATAAGTAGAATTTTTTGAAAACCATAATCAAACAAAGTGATTTTTATTGCAGTGAAAACTGCTTTGAAAATGAAAAAAAAAAATTAATCAGTAAATTAAGTTTTAAAAACTAAATTAACGTGTTTTATATTTTAATGTTTTTTAATATTAATTATATATCTATACTATATATATAACCAAATGTAGTGTTTTGTCAAAAACCTTCAAATGTTTATTCCTAAATTCTCATAATTTTAAAACACTCTCTTTCCTACATGGCAACCTTCTTTGATTGTCTTTCATGTTTTCTATTTTTTTTCATTTTTTATTTGTTTGATTAATTAAAATTAAAATTAATTTAATTATTTATGGATAAAGATTTGAATTTCAAAATTAGTCCATATAGATAAACATATAAAAACTGAAAATTAATTTTATAATCTATAGATAAAGATAAAAAATAAACAATTAATTTAAAAAAATTAATTTCATAACTTATAGATAATTTAAAATTTCTTCCCATAAATAAACAAATAAAAGTTGATAAATAACTTATAAAAATTAATTTCATGGCCTACAAATAAAGATAAAGATTAAATAATTAATTTTTTTTTTTAAAAAAAACAAAATAACTCTCTTTCCCCCCCCCCTCATTTCCCCCCCCCAAATTACATAATTTAATTAAATTCATTATAGATAAATATATAAAAATTTATAAATAATTTATGAAAATTTATTTCATGACCTATAGATAAAGATAAAAATTTTAAAAATTGTTTAAAAATAATAATTTCATGACTTATAGATAAATAAACATATAAAAATTGATAAATAATTTATAAAGATTAATTTCATAGATAATTAAAAATTTCTTCTCATAAATAAACAAATAAAAGTTGATAAATAACTTACAAAAATTAATTTCATGCCTTACAAATAAAGATAAAGATTAAATAATTGATTTTTTTTAAAAAAAAAAACAAAATTACTCTCTTTTTTCCCCTTCATTCCATACTTTAATTAATTTCATTATAGATAAACATATAAAAATTCATAAATAATTTATGAAAATTTATTTCATGACCTATAGATAAAGATAAAAATTTTAAAAATTGTTTAAAAAAAATAATTTAATGACTTATAGATAAATAAACATGTAAAAATTGATAAATAATTTATAAAGATTAATTTCATGACCTACAGATAAAGATAAAGATTAAATAATTTATTTTCAAAAAATTAAAATGATAAAATTTAGATAAAGATATGATTTGTTAATCTATATATCTATCAAAAACATATATACCTAAATCTTTATTTTGATTTACTCATTTTTTTCTCCTATCACATATTATCTTTTTTTATTTTAAATTTTTTATCTTATGATATGCTCTTATCTATAACTTCTTATCTCCTATTAAATTCTTAACCTTCTCTTGATAATTTTTATTATTCGTTATTATCTACCAAATGATAAAGATTATAAAAAAAAAATTATCGCTCTGAATGAGAATAGTATTAATAATGAAATAATAAAGGCTACATGGGAGAAGGTAGCACAAAAATCTCACAAAATTAATTTTCTTCACTATATTTATAAAAGGTAATAATTTGAGATTCTTTCTATTAGTTATTAAAAATAATTTGCATTAGATCATTGTTATGTTTTTTTTTTTAATTTTTTTATAAGGCGATTCGTTATAGTATTTCTTCAATCCCATCTCTAAATTCTCTCTTTGGAATTTTTGCTTTTTCAATAATTAAGTTTAGAATCAATTTCTTATCAAATTTGTTTTCTTGATCCTTATTTTATTGAAAGAACGAGACAAATAAAACTTTCATATAAAATATGAAATTAATGAATATAATACAAAGATGATAGGGAAGTACTACATATTTGTCAATATCTCTATGTTATTATTAGTTGATTTGCTAGATTATACTATCAATTTAGAACCCATATGATTTAATTCAATGTTCATGACTCTATTTGTATTTGACCATTTTTTCGTTGAGTAACCGATATAATTTTTTTTTGGGCATATAATGATTAAAGCTATCATTTGTTATATTTTTTCAAGTACAATTCAAATAATTTTTCATAATTTTTTTTATAAATAAAATAGATTAAAACTATTCTCTTATATAATTTTTATAAAACTATGACATTCTTATCTTGATTAATTTTTTAAAAATGACGTAGGAACTATGCAAGTATTATTCAAACTATGGAGAATGATTTATACTTTGATATGATATGAGTGTGTCATTGATAGAGGAAATCAAAGATAGAGAGTTGCTAATATAATCAATTAATAATTTGTTTGAGAAGTTCTTTTTATAAGCAAGGCAACAAACTTAGATTAAATTTGTTTAAAAACTACTTATAAATTATAATTAAAATTGATATTTATTCATAATTTGATCCCACAATAATA
The DNA here is from genome assembly GCF_004153795.1 of Camellia sinensis. Taxonomy (NCBI): domain Eukaryota; kingdom Viridiplantae; phylum Streptophyta; class Magnoliopsida; order Ericales; family Theaceae; genus Camellia; species Camellia sinensis. The sequence continues at coordinate 470,297 of NW_021025354.1, read as the reverse complement.
ATATACACCACTGATTTAAAAGTCCAAGTAAATTTATGATAATTTTCTGAGCTTATAGAATTTCTCTATTTAATGTTTTGTTTAGTTTGATACAAGTTATTTATGTTATCAATGATTGTGATACTATTATTCTCAACAATTTTTCATAATTAATAATTTCTTATGCATTTTAAAATTTGTGGGTTAATTATTTGTTAACAATGGGTTAATATTATGCTTGTGCTATTAAGATATAATTTAAGATTAAGATGATTTATTTATCACATAAATATATATAGTCTATTTTTCCGTGCATCGCACGGATTACCGCTAGTATACTTATATTATAACACAGCGCCTACCATACACCCAGTGAGGGGCGCGCCACCACACCGACTGAAAACTTAAAAAAAAAAAAAAAAAACAGTTTTTTTTCTGCACCAATCCGGGGCCGACACCTCACTGGGGGTCGACCCCCAGTGGGGGTATGAAGCATAAATCTATATATATATATATATTTGTCTCCATAACATAAGCTAGCAAGACTGAGCTGTCAATTACTACCCAACAGTAGTGATTATGAGGTGCCTTAGCAGACGACGCGTGGATTTAATGATAAATGCAAATTAAAAAAGCGCACCGCTTACAGTTACATTACAAGTCCCGCATTAATCCTATCCTCTCCCAACCTAATCCAAACCTTCCTCAGTTCCTCTATTTTGTGCATGCACGGCCAAGCCCACACTAGTCCTTTTCCTTGTAAGGCCAAGTTTGGAAAGTGTAAAAAAAATTAAAAAGTCAAAAAATTATTAAAAAGTTAAAAAATTATTATTATTCATCAAAAATTAAAAATTACGGCTTTACGGCTGCATAACTCTCAATCTTAATATTCTTCTACAAACTAATTTCTATAATTTTTTAATACACATTTTTTTCATAAAAAATCAAAAAATTAACCCAAATAATTATATTTTTTTCTCAATTTTTTAATTTAAAAAGACAAAAAAAAAAACACTTATTTAAGATATCCCAAAGAATCCTTTAACTTTTTTTTTGTGGCCCCAAAGGTTGGGTTTGGTTTGCTTGCTTGCCCCTTCATGATTGTGTAAAGCTAAACTTTATATCTATTACAAACCAGTTATCACTCCCTCTGTTTTCAAGTCCTCTCTCTCTCTCTCTCTCTCATTTTTAAATGCTTTTGAAATTTGCGGCACTGTTAGGGACATCTCTTTGCTCATGGAATTGCCACATTATCTTGTGTATTTAATGGGAGGTGTACTGTTGTGTCACATACGTGACATTTGAAGATTATGAAAAAATATGATGAAAAAAATATTATGAAGATAATTATGAAAGATTCTTTAATTTTAAATTATTCATACAATAAAACACCACATACTAATTAAGGGATGAAAAATCTTCATGATGAATTTCCTGATATATTTTTCATGATCCCTAACATTATTGTGGAAAGATAATGAGTTTTTATGATACGGGATCTTTTATGATATTGTCTCCTTGCAATTGGTTTAATGCATTTTTTATTATTAAATCATGTTTAGAAATCAGTACAACGTATTTTTTCTTCTTATTAAATCATGTCTTGAAATGATTTTAGTTGTTTAAGAGATGACATAAGATCAATTTTTATTTATATATTTATTTTTTGGTGCAATTAAGATCCAATTTTGAAAGACACCTTTGCATTTTTTAAAAAATTTATATTATATTTTTTTAAACATAAAATTAGTTTTGTAAATAAGATTGGAGTTTTCGGATACGGGATCTTTTTGTGATACTATTACTTTTAAACTGTTTTAGTGTATTCTTAACCATTGAATTATGTTTATGAATGATTTCAACGCTTGAAGTGATGTAAGATGAAATTTAAAAAATGACAACTTTTTATTTAAATGATTTAAAAAAAATTTATATTATAATTTCTAGCATAAAATTCATTTTTCTTTTTTATTCTTGCAACTAAAATTTTGGTATTTATATAATCTTTAGAATTTGGGATCTTTGGATAACAAATTTTTTTTTTTTTTTTGGGTGTTTTGATAAATAAAAAAATTGCTGGGCCTTTGTACAGGAAGGTTTTATTAAAACCTTTATTATTGAAGGCACTTGAAAAATGATTTTTATAGACTTCACTATTAGGTCCATTGGACAAGAAATGTAATTTTCTAAGCCTTTGAAAAAGGAGGTTTTGTTTTTTATGCCTTCTCACAAAGTTTATTTATTTATTAGGCTTTTTTGTATATAAATTTTTCTCTGATCATATTTTGGGTTTTTTGTGCCACAAGATTCTCATATGATCCAAGGCATATGGAAGCAAAGTGATAAGAATAAAATTATTGATCAGGGTTTTAGCATTACTTATATTTTCAATTTCAGTGCAATGTCACAATAAATAATTAAGAATTTATAATTAATTGTAATTTAATTGAATTAATACTAGACATTATAAATTATGTATATGAAAGATGAGAGAGAAATAAAATAATAAAAAATATAGGATTTCAAGGTATTATAGTTGTTTCACATCTATAGTTAACGGTTGTATTTTTGTCCAAATCAACAGACAGCATATGACTATTTTTAAAAGATGTGATAAAGTGTTATCAAACCAAACTATAAAAAAGTAAAATGAATTTTACCCTTTATTTTTTTTTTGGGCCAAGTCTATAAAAAGGTAGACATTGATTACAATGAGATATTCTTTTTTCACTTATATCTTAAATAGTTGGTTTAGAATCATTATAGCATTAGTAATTCATTATGACATTGAGTTGCATTAAATGTATGTGAAAATTAATTTACCCCCTTTTGGGGGTCACCCCTTCACCCCCCTTTGCCACGTGGCGGGTGGTGATTGGAGGAGCAGGAAAAACAGAAAAAGAAAAAAAAAATGTAACCAATGAGAGAGAGGGGGGGTCAAAGGGGGTGGGAGAAAAAGGGGGGATGAATCATTGTTGATTCTTTTTTCACTTATATCTTAAATAGTTGGTTTAGAATCATTATAGCATTAGTAATTCATTATGATATTGAGTTACATTAAATGTATGTGAAAATTAATTTTCTGAAAGGAAGTTTAGATGAAAAATTTTGTGTAAATCAATTCAAATGTTTCTCTATTGAGAAAAATAAAAATGTGACTTACAAACTTAAAAAATCAATTTATGGACTTAAAAAAGTTTTCTAAAAATCATATCTTAAGTTTTATGATACTATTTTTTCCTTTGAATTTAAAGAAAATATTTTTTATTAGTGTACATATCAGAAAATTAGTAGGAGCAAGTTTATATTTATAATTTTGTATGTTGATGATATTTTTCTTATTAATAATGTACATAATTTATTGCACGAATTAAGAAATTTCTCTTTAGAAAATTTGAAATAAAATACATTAGTAAGACAACCTATGTGATAGAAATTGAAATATTTTAGAATGAGTTATATGAATTGTTGAGATTGTCTCAGAAGGTATATATTAAAAGTTTTATAGAGATTCAGAATGAAAGAACATTCACATAAAGTTATCTATGTTCTAAAAGGAAATAAATCCAGTCTTATGCAAAAAAAATTTATAAAATCAATTGGAATGAAAACGATTCTTTATACATTTATTATAAGAAGCTTAATACTCAAATAAGGAAGTGATAAGTACTCATAAGGAATAAAAAGATTACTTGCTCACATTTATGATGTCTGATAATTTTGAATTGATTGGTTACTTAAATTTAGACTTTGGAAGATGCATTGATAGTAGAAAGTTTACTTTTGATTATTTATTCTTATTATGTGAAGAAGAAATTTCATGAAAAGTATGAAATGAATTATAATAAACATCTCCTATGAAAGTCGAATTTGTGGTATGCTTGAGACCACAATTCATGAATTGTTATTGCGGAACTTTATCTGAAGGCTTGGGATTGGTGTTCAGATCCTCTAGAGTCATTTCTTGAAGTGATCCATTAGAGTGATCATTTATGGCGCGACACGTGTCCTATTAATGGAACCGATGGCTGAGATGATTCCTCGCCAAAACGACGTCGCTTTGGTAGCCAACACAAAAATAAAAATAAAAATAAAAAATTGTAATTTGCAGATCGAGAGGGAGGAGGAGAGAGAGCTAAGGAAACAGAGATTTTGCAGAGATTGATTTTTTTTTTTTTTTTTTTGCAGAGATCTAATTTTTTGAAATCTTTTTGTCCTCTAGTTTTTTGATCTCTATTCTTCAAAAAAACTCACTTTAATCTCTATTCTTCAAGAAGCTTCAAGGACATAGAGATTTTGTAGAGATTTTGATGGGTTTGAGAGATGAAGAAGAAAATGGGTGGATTTGCAAAGAAACCCACATGAAAATGAATTTGGTGTCATCCATGGCCATGAACTTCTTGAGAACAATAAACAATAAACAACCCAACTATAGATTCAAGAAAAAACTAAATAAATAAATAGAATAGGCGTATTCCAAGATCAAACTTGCTAGCCCACCAAATCAAGATCCATGGATTTATTAGGTCTTCATTTTCCCCCTAAAAACTAAAACCCATTGAAGAAACCAGTCGAAATAATACCTCCAAAATCTAAGAAACCAAACAGATCAAGAACACCAATACCCATAAGTCCTTCTCAGATGAAGAACATGAAGAAGAAGATAAAGAAGATGAGAGTGAAGAGAGGAAGAAGGAGAGAAGGGAGCGACAGTGGGTGGTGTGGATTTGGGCGATGGAAATCTGAAACTTAGATTATTATTATTATTTTTTTCGTCTTTTCCACCAAAACGACGTCGTTTTGGTGATGGATTAATCTCAGCCATTGGCTCTATTAATGAGACATGTGTCGCGCCATAAAGGATCACTCTAGAGGATCACTTCAAAAAATCACTCTAGAGGATCTGGATGCTTGGGATTGTCGACTTTCGTTGCCTATCGTTGAGAATTTATGGTGATAATTTCACAATTGTTTTATTTTCTTAGAATGACAAGTATTCTAATGATACTAAACACATATAATTGAAATACTTTGTCGTTAAAGAAGAATTTCAAAAACAGAAATGTCAATAAAACACATAAGTATATAACTTTTAAGTGCAGATCTATTGACGAAGGGATTACTCTTAAAGACAATTAAGAAACTTGCCAATTGGGTCTTGAATGTAATCCATAATAGTTTGTGTTATTTGACACATTGAAATCTCATTAATTGTGTTTTTGATATAATTCCTGCTATGAAATGAGTACATATATATATATATATATATGAGAATAAATGAATGATAACATGAATAGTTTTTCATAAAATGACATTATCGTTGGATCTCGTTATACTCTTTACTTAAATTGTGACGCCCCAAAATTTGAGGACATCATAATAAGGTTTAAAACTTAAAGTCAATTTTCTTAATTAAGAATCCTCATCAATGTTGCCTTAATTATATTATTATAATGATGACCAAATTAAATATAATATTGAATATGATTTATTGTGCGCTTAATGTTAATCTGGTTAAATCTTGACGTAAGTTATCATATGGGCCAATTAGGAGAATATAAGACTGAATTAATTATTTAGTCATTATGTTGACCCACAAGATATGGTAACATGAATTAAAGATTTGACAGGATTATGATTTCGTATTTTTTGCTACAATTAATTGGTAAATAAAGAAGAGTGTTTTCCAAGTATTCTACTTTGATGGGAAAGTAGAATCATTGTTGAATAAGTGTCATAGCCCAAACCCGCCCCTATGGGTTTAGCACCGTAACCGGCCAGTAATCCGAGATTACCGAAGGCCTGTTTAACAGTCAAACAGAATTACAGAGTACAAGGGCTGGCATGTCCAATGAGCTGTGACAGTCTGTAAAAATTGCACTAATTAAATAATTAAAAGTTAATTATAGAATTGCGTCACAAAATGTTGTTATGGAATTGGATTATAGATGTTGATTACAAAATTTAAGTAGCTAAATATAATTACCAAAATAATTTAATATGCAAAAAATACGGGTTCTCACATAAATGGCTATGTAAAATTAGTTGCTAATGTTGTAGTATATGGAAGAGACTATATCGCACTATTGGTGTAGAACCGCCATGACTCACATAACTATTTAATTATATTATTATAATGATGACCAAATTAAATATAATATTGAATATGATTTATTGTGCGCTTAATGTTAATCTGGTTAAATCTTGACGTAAGTTATCATATGGGCCAATTAGGAGAATATAAGACTGAATTAATTATTTAGTCATTATGTTGACCCACAAGATATGGTAACATGAATTAAAGATTTGACAGGATTATGATTTCGTATTTTTTGCTACAATTAATTGGTAAATAAAGAAGAGTGTTTTCCAAGTATTCTACTTTGATGGGAAAGTAGAATCATTGTTAAATAAGTGTCATAGCCTAAACCCGCCCCTATGGGTTTAGCACCGTAACCGGCCAGTAATCCGAGATTACCGAAGGCCTGCTTAACAGTCAAACAGAATTACAGAGTACAGGGGCTGGCGGAAGCCAATACAATAATTAAATTATGTCCAATGAGCTGTGACAGTCTGTATGCAAAAAGACTTTTCATATATATACACATTAATAACAGAACAATCTATACATACATGTACAATATATGCAGTCATTCAAGACAGGGACTTGATCCCTCTTAGGACAGTACAGTACAGCAACATTCAGTCTATACAGATTATAAACAAAAAGGAAAAATCTAAAACTCCCCCAGCAGCCTCAGCTTGAACAGATCAGGAACCTCGAAGTGAGGTACAAAGGTTGGTTTGACAAAACTGGAGTTTACCCTAACGCTTATAGCAACGGTTCGGTGCTTGTACATCTACATATATATATGAGCAGTGAGCTAAGCCCAGTGAATAACATAATGCGTAAAGAAGTTAAGAATGAATGTCCTTTCAATAGTGAAAACAATCAATTGATTCAGTGTATCAGTCATTCAGTCATAACAGTCATATGTGGTACATCCATTAGCAGAACAGTATAGTAAACAGTAGGTCTTGAAAGACCGAACAGTCAATGATGGCCATCAGTAATGGTTCCAAACATGGGAACCGACAGAGATCTCTGCAACAGTAGCAGTAACAGTAACAGTAACAGTAACAGTGATTGCTAATGATGCCACAATACAGTTCAGAATAGAGGACAAACATTCATTCAGTTAACAGTAAACAGTTCAGAAAACAGTTCAATTGATTATTCAGAAATATTCATTTTTGAACATATCTTTACAACATTGTTACTCACAGAGTTCTGGGTTACAGATAAGCTAGTACGCGTCTCCAGATGCCAACCCTACATAGTTACAGAATAAACACACACTAAGCTACACAGTTGGGAAAAATAATAACTTAATCCCTATCTTGACTCGATGTAGTTCTACATCAATATCCTCATTAAGATGCCTTAAACTAGGCCTAAGAATGCCTAGAATGGAATGAGGATGCAAAGATGCACTTTAAAAATATTTTTCAGAATTTTTAGAAAACAGGGGTTACGCTCGAGCGTGCCTATATACGCTCGAGCGAACATGCAGACAAGGGTCTCCGCTCGAGCGTGAATAAATCCGCTCGAGCGGACAATAAGCTACAGTGAAAGTACTAAATGTGTGAAAATCACGCTCGATTGGGCACTCGATACCCGCTCAAGCGTGTGACACAATTCCTCGCTCGAGCGTCCAATACCCCGCTCGAGCGGACTGTAAAACAGTGTAAAGTGCTGGATGCACGAATTTCACGCTCGAGCGCCAGACACTCCGCTCGAGCGTGAGTCCAAAATCTGGAATTTCTAGATTTGAACCTCAAGCTCAAAAACAAGTTTCAATGTACCAAATTCGATCCTTTTGGGTGAATTTTCTGGAAAACACTTCAAAACTCATAATATAACATGTTTCAAAGATCAATTTGAGAAATCAAAGCCCAAAGGTAGTTCAATTAAATCCAATTTTAAACCAATTTTTCATGAACAAGACTAATATGGAACATGCAAGAATTTAAACACTTCAAAGCTTCAAATGCTAGCTTAATTGAGCCAATTCTTTTCAAAACAAGATAAATTCATGGTCCTTAGCAAAAATATGAATATGCATCATGCATGTGACAATTTTCCATGAAAACAATTTTAAACTCATCAATACAGGCATGTATGCATGAAATGAGCTTCAATTCAACATATAGAATCAATTCTAGACTTTAACTCACTAAATTTCCATGATTCATGAAGATACAACTTAAATACATAAACCAAGGGATAGAATCTCTACCTTAGGTCTCCAATCACAAGCCTAGAGGCTCAATTTTGCAATAAACTCTACAATTCCTTTAATTTCCAAGCAAATCAACAAGATGAACTCAATTCTCTCTCACTCTCTCTCTCTTGGTCGGCTAGGAGCTCAAGAAGGCTGAAGAAATGTGTTGTCTAATGTATAATGAAGCTCAAAATGTTTAGATAGTGGCCACTTTGAGTGGCAAAATTATGAATAAGGCCAACTTTGCAATTTAACATTATTTATCCTAATTTAATCGTACCGAATCACATTTCAGATAAATATGTCATAAAATCCCATTAATTCTAACTAACACAAATCAACAATCAATTCCAGATTCGGCCGCCAATAAGGCCTTCAATTTGCAGTTTAAAGCATAAAATATGAACAGATAGTCTAACAGTCAACAGATAGATATGCATTTAAACTAGCACATTTAATCAATCAATTCAGTTTTTCAGTCAGTTCAATTACTTATCATGATTAATCTCAGTTTAGCAGTAATCAGTTGCTTAATCAGTAAACAGTGGTGAGGGTTATTACAATAAGGAAACTGGTCTCCTCCACCTTTAAAAGGACATTCAAACTACTCATCAAATTATTTTTAAATTCATTGTATTCTAAAGAGGGTTAAGAAAGAGAATCATTTTTCCACTAATATTGATATTAAGTTTACGTCCAATCAATTATGGATCAGTCAAAGGTTTCGCATAACTGATCCGGATATGTTATTTATTTTTCGTATTATGTTATTATTTGTGAATATCATGATAGTTCATGATTTAAGATTATAAAAGTTGTTATATGCATAACATCATAAATTTTTTACAAAATGTGTCACATATATGCCATTTTCGACTTCTTCCTTTTTTTTTTCTTTTTTTATGGCTAAAGATGAAGTTTTAACAATTGAATATAATATATTTTCACAAAGATGACCTTCTGTGTAAGAAAGAGTATAGAATTTGTTTGTGGCATTGGCATATACTATATTTGTTGGAAAGTGTAATGTATCAAATATGTTCCATTTTTAGACATTTCTTTTTTTTTTTTGGGTGGGTCGTATGTCAAGATGAAGTTTTATCAAATGTGTAGTTCATTTTCACTGCAATGTCGCAAAGATGACCTTTTTGGACAAGTTTCAGTATTTGTTTGTGGCTTCGTTATGTGCTTGGGAAGCGAAATGTGTCACGTATATGCCATTTTCAATTTTTTTTTTTTTTTAAGCTAAAGATGAAGTTTTAACAATTGAATATAATATATATATATTTTTTTGTAATGTCACAAAGATATCCTTTTGGGTAAGAAAGAATATGGAATTTGTTTGTGGCATTGGTATCTCCTATATTTGTTGGAAGGTGTGATGTGTCAAATATGTGCTATTTTTAGACCTTTTGGTATTTGCGTCATGGCTAAAGGTGAAGTTTATCAAATGTATAGTTGTTTTTCACTGCAATGTCACAAAGATGAGCTTTTGGACAAGGTCAAGTTGGATTTGGGATGGTTACTGTGCAGAGCATAGTAGTCTCGGCTATGTAGTGAAATGGATTTATTTCGAAACTCATTTCGATAATTTGAACATTTTATTTTTTAGAATACATCAAGTAGAAAATGTTTTCAAAAAATTAAGTAAATCGGCTATCGTTTACTGATGCATCCACTCACATTTGAATCTATAAAAATAAATAATAATTGATAGTTGTTTTTCACTGCAATGTCACAAAGATGAGCTTTTGGACAAGGTCAAGTTGGATTTGGGATGGTTACTGTGCAGAGCATAGTAGTCTCGGCTATGTAGTGAAATGGATTTATTTCGGAACTCATTTCGATAATTTGAACCTTTTACTTTTTAAAATACATCAAGTAGAAATTATTTATAAAAAATTAAGTAAATCGGCTATCGTTTACCGATGTATCCACTCACATTTGAATCTACAAAAATAAATAATAATTGTGATTTAAAATATTAAAATGAATACAAATATGAGTGGATGAAAGGGTTAACGATATCTGATTAACTTGATTTTTTACAAGTATATTTTACTTGATGTATTTTAAAATATGAACGGTTCACATTATCGAAATGGGTCAGAAATATACTCATTTTGCAGCACAGTAATAGCTGATGTACTCCTGTACAACAGTCACCCCACACTCGGTAAAATTTAGTGCTTGTCCTTATTAGGAAAATAATGCCAAAAAAAAATTGGTGTAATTGTCATCTTGTTTGTAGAAGTTACAACAGATCCATGAATCAACCATCAACGTAACTATTAGAAATGTTGAAGTAAGTGATATTTTTTTCTTTCTTTGTTTTGTGTGAACAAATAAATAAAATAAGCTTCTGGTATTTATTTATTTATTATCAATTGATAAAAAATAAATTGCAATAGCTTGAATTGTATAAAATTAAATATCAAGCAATGGTATTTATTTATTTATTATCAATTGATAAAAAATAAATTGCAATAGCTTGAATTGTATAAAATTAAATATCAAGCAATGAAAAAAATATAACTATTTGGGAGACCAGAACCCCTATTTCATAATAAAATGTAAGACTCTCGGTCAACATACTAACCTCATTCATTATTTGCCATTTGAATAAAAAAAAAATGTTAAAAATAAACATATTTCTTATCAAATTTTCTTACCATTAGACATAATGGTATAAGACCCACATTAATAAATACATTTGAGATTTATTATTGTTGCGTTTAGTGATAAAAAAAATTCTATATTTCTTTGAATAAATGTTACAATTTGCTCACTACAATTTAGGAGACTGTCGCTTTCTTTTGGGCCATTGTGGACTTGAAGATTTTTGTCACATTCTTCTACGTGATTTTTACTTTGAGAAAACTAGTCCACTGTGTATGTGAATTTATTTATTTATTTATTTATTTTTTTGGGTTTCTTTTAAAAGTTTGGATTTAGGTCATTTATCAATCAGTTTATTTTAATACTTATTATTATTATTATTTGGCTTTGGTTTTTTTAGTTTTTAACATTTTAAGTTAATCCATTTTGTTTTTTTTGGAAGAACAAATTAAAATTTTCGGTAAAAACCAAAAACTCATAGTAAAAACCCTTTAAAAAAAAATAAAAATGTCAATTGAAAAAATCACCCATAGACAAAATTTATAAGATGAATAACAAGCAAGCTGTACAGTCCATCGACAAAAAACAACTATGGGTTGACTTGACTGAATCAAAGTCGCAATTCGAAAAAAAGAAAAAACTCTAGGACTGATCAACTAATTGATTTCAAGGGTCCGATGTTTTTTTACTGCACCGGATAACGTGCTCTTGAATACATCTATTGAGAAGAAACCAAGATACAATCTTAAATACTTATAAATGAAGGTGCTAACACCTCATGCATACTTTTACGTAGTATTATGTTTAACCTATTCAAATTCAAACATTTGCCACCTTTTAGTTTTGTTAACTTAGCAGGTCATTTGATTCATTCTGTTGCTGGTTTATTAATTTGATTGATTGCATCAGTCAAGTCCTATAAGCGGTGGATCTAACGATATACTCAGATTTAAGCAGGGTAAGAACCACTTAAATTCATAGTAGACATGTCCGTATATGAGTTTGGAAATCCTAAATTAAAACCATACTAATTTACTAGCTAAAACAATTTATATGGTCCTCATTAGTATTATCAAATAGGATGTTGCCCCATTTTAAATGTGTAAAACTATCCAAGTTTATTTATTTATTTATATTGTAAAAAAAAAATATCAAATTCAATTTGATCTTAATTAGGCAGTTGAATCCAAGTGGACTGTAAAAAGAATAATGAAAACTCAATTGGACATACCTTGTATAAGAGTTAATTTCGAGATTGCTCTCAGAACATTGCCCCATATTAACAAAAGAATTTCATATTTTTCTATTGATTAAATACTAATATTTAGCATAATTTAATTAAGTGCACTTATTTAGATAAGTGTATTGATTTTGGTCACATCATTTCTCTATTTTTTTAAATATATTTTTGTAAAAAATCAAAAAATATATTTATTTAAATTATTCAAAACAAACCTCTAACAAAAAGTACAAAAATATTAATTATCGAATCACCCCCCGATAACTTATCTTATACTTCTTAAAAGGTAGTTTGACACTATTATGGTGGACATTATGGACTATTTTGGGAAGATGGTTAAAAGTCATCCTCTTACTTTTAATCCATTTAGGTTATATTATCTCTCACATTTTTGATATGTTTTTTCAAAAACACTAAAAAAAAAAGAATCAAAAAACCAATTTTTAACCATATTTCCAAAACATATATATATACAGAGATATATATATATATATATATACGAATTCTAGATAATAAGATAATGATATTACAATCCATAAGATAAAAAGCCCAGTGGCATTTTTATTATACATCACACATAATATATATATAGACATAGTGGGGGCAAAAAATATTGATGGCTGAGTTTTGTTGACGATGATTGTACGGATGGCAAATTCATCCCCTCTGTGCCCTTTTTCCACCCAACTCCCCTCCTACACCCTTTTTGTCTTGCTAAAGGGCCGTTTCGTGGCACCCCTTTCATGAATCAATAACTTAGTCAAAGGTCAACAAATCTCTCTTACCCCTCCCTCCACACGCTCTTTTTGCATTTACATCCCCAACTGGTGTGCCCCCTTCTCTCTCTCTCTCTCTCTCTAAAATTCTCACTTCCTCTCTCCACCAAAAAGGTGAGCTGGAGAGAGATCCCGTGTGCGGGAATTCGAGCTGTATTTGAAAGCCCTTTTTGTTTCCCCCTTAGCTATATATACCCTTCCTTCCTCATTCCTTTCTCTTCACACAAAACTCCTCTTTTATCTATCCATACCCACACATACTATCAGCACTACTACTAATACTACTACTACTACTACTACTACTTTACTATCACTACAAACACTATTTACCAAAACATGGACTTCACAACCATGTTCATGTTCTGTTTATTTGTTTCTTTTCTTTCTTTCTTATTCCTCTTCCGTCTCCTCCTCAAATTCCTCACCTCTGGCCACCGGAAACTCCCTCTCCCACCGGGCTCTCTTGGCTGGCCGTATATCGGCGAAACCTTTCAGCTCTACTCTCAAAACCCAAATGTCTTCTTTGCCTCCAAAGTTAAAAAGTTAGTACTAATAATTCAATCATTGTTTTGGGCTTGATTTTCTCATATGGTTCAACTTTTGTGTGATGTTAACATGAATTGGTTTTGACAGGTATGGTTCTATACTCAAGACTCACATATTGGGTTGTCCTTGTGTGATGATATCGAGCCCCGAGGCGGCGAAACTCGTGCTTGTAACGAAAGCTGCTCTGTTCAAGCCGACATTTCCGGCGAGCAAAGAGAGGATGTTGGGTAAACAAGCCATTTTCTTTCACCAAGGAGAGTACCATTCCAAATTGAGAAAACTTGTCATCCGAGCATTCATGCCCGAGGCGATCAAAAACATTGTCTCTGACATTGAATCGATCGCTATCGAGACTCTAAAATCATGGGAAGGCCAATCAATAACCACTTATCAAGAAATGAAGACAGTGAGTCTCTCCAATCCTCCTTTCTTTCACTCAAAACAGAACAAAACAGAGTAAAACAGAGCAAAACAGAGATCCTCTGTTTTTCTCTGTTTCACAGAACTCATCAATTGATCAATTCAGCTAGAAACCACCATTTCATTTCAATTTCGGATCAAATTAAGATACCGGGTTTTGATTAAATTGTGATTTTATTATTGCAGTACACATTCAATGTCGCATTACTTTCGATATTCGGAAAAGACGAAATTCTGGACAGAGAAGAGCTGAAAAGATGCTACTACATTCTTGAAAAAGGGTACAATTCAATGCCCATTAATCTTCCTGGAACTCTCTTCCACAAATCGATGAAAGCGAGGAAGGAGCTAGGTCAGATCGTGGCGAAAATCCTCTCGATTAGGCGGCAAATGAAGCACGACCACAAAGATTTGCTCGGATCATTCATGGGTGATCAAGAAGGCCTCACCGATGAACAAATAGCCGATAATATCATCGGTGTCATTTTCGCAGCTCGTGACACCACCGCCAGTGTCCTAACGTGGATAGTCAAGTACCTTGCCGAGAACCCAAGTGTCCTCCAAGCTGTCACTGTAAGAATCTAATTGAACCCATAAAAAAATAAAAAATAAAAACCCAATTTATTTATTTTTTATGTTAGTTATGAAAAAGTCAATAATTTTGGACTTGCGAATTTTACAGGAAGAGCAAGAGGAGATAGTGAGAGAGAAGCGCGGTGAAGAGAAGGCTCTAACTAGGGCAGATACTAAGAAGATGCCAATGACTTCAAGGGTGATTCAAGAGACACTTCGAGTTGCTTCAATTTTGTCTTTCACTTTCAGAGAAGCTGTTGAAGATGTAGAATTTGAAGGTCAGTTAAAAAAAATAAAATTAAAAAAAAAAATTATGTTTTGATTGAAAAACTAATTTTGGTTTTGGAACTGGGATTCTTGGTGCCAATATAATACAGTATATTTTTTTTTTCAAAATTATTTACAGGCTATCTTATACCAAAAGGTTGGAAAGTTCTACCACTCTTCAGAAACATCCATCACAGCCCAGAAAATTTCCCAGAGCCTGAGAAGTTTGATCCCTCAAGATTTGAGGTAAAATCCAAAGAAATATGGATAAGTTTCCTTTTGTTTTGTTTTGTTTTGTTTTCTAATTATAAAAAACTGATTTTTTTACATTCAATTTTCTATGTTTTACCAGGTGGCACCAAAACCCAATACATTTATGCCATTTGGCAATGGGACCCACTCATGTCCAGGGAATGAGTTGGCCAAGGTGGAGATTTTGGTCCTTCTGCACCATCTGACCACAAAGTACAGGTAGGTGACTCAAAGTTATTTCCAATATCAGACTATATATTTCACTTTTTTTCAATTATGCTAAAAAGTCCAGTTTCTAAAAATAGGAATCTTGCTGATGAGGTTTTTTGTTTCTGTTTTGATATGCAGGTGGTCTGTCATGGGCCCACAGAATGGGATTCAGTATGGCCCTTTTGCTCTTCCCCAAAATGGTTTGCCCATCAGACTATCCCTCAAAACATAGGTCTCTCTTTCTCTATAAAGACACTGTTCCAACTCCCAACTACAGAGATCTTTCTAAAAGCAGAAAGATGTGTGAGAAGATTATGATGAAGAGAGCGATACAATCATTCAATTGACTATATGAATAAAGAGGAAAAGACTCTTTTCTCTCTTGCTATAGTTTACCCAAAAGCAGAAAATTTTAGAATGAGATACAAAAAAGGGCGGGCAAAATTGTACATAAAAGAGGCTTCATAGCTAATTGTTGAGGCAGCAATGTTAGGTATCATGAAAAAAATTTTATGAAAATAATTATGAAAATTTTGTGACCCTTGGATTACACTTAGATTAAAGCACTACATACTAATCCAGGTAATTCAATGGTCATAAATTTTTCATGATCTTTTTCATGAAAAAATTTTCACGATCCCTAACTTTTCCCTTGTTGAGGGGACACAATTATTGAACTTAAAAAAGTCATATTCATTGTCAAGAATGACAGTGAAAATTGCATTAAGAGATGGGATCAATGTAATCTAGTTAGTTTAATTAGTCTATATTGTTTGTTTGTTATATTGTATAAAGTCCTCAAGGCGACAAATGAAAATATAATTTTAAGTTTTCACTTTGTGTGTTTTGTCTTCATGTATATTTGTTTATACAGTTATACGATATTTACGTTTGAGTTAGTTTAATTGTCTGCATGAGAATAGTAACAATAGAATGAACTACGCTATAAGCGTACATGTCTTCGTAACAACAATAGTAAATGAAAAAGTTTACAAAATTTTGAATTTACGTATGGATTTAAATTTCGTTTCACCTATACCGTGAACAAATATGATCTACACATTTTAAGTTAAAAATAATTTTTACAATACGTAGGATTGTTGAAATGCAAAATATCATGCTAGTATTTAAATAGAGTGATGATATACAAATAAAAAATTTATACAGAATGATTAAACTTAATTGGACCTTCTAATTTAAAATAAAATACTTGAAAAGATGTCTTTCTAAAAAAACAAAATGACATTGGCAAATATTCTCGTATTTTTTTTTTTTCTAAAATTTTTCTATATCAATGAAGTTTCCATTCAAATATTGAATTTTCATCTACCAAAAAGGCACAAACAGAGTCAAATTCATGCTTATTTCATTTCCGGAGTAGAGTTCTTGTTGTTGGAATGTAAAAAGCATGATAAAAGGAAATTTGATAATCAAAGTTTAGAATCCAATTATTTTAACCACTCATGTTGTATTTTTCTTTATATTTTTTCGTAATGTACATATATAATCAACTTTATTTATTTATTTTTTTTCAGTTCCTTTGTACAATACAAATACATATACATAGCAATTAGTCTATGATTATTTGCTTGTAGATATTATAGTAGCTCTGCATAGTATCACTAAAAACATGAAGGTCATGACTTAACAACTGCAAAATTAGAGTTGTTGATTGTGCCTCTGTTCTCTTCTAGAACACTTATATATATATATATATATATATATAATATACCTAATCAAAATAAAAATAAAAACAAAAACACAAACAACCCCAATACAATTCATCTGCAATGTCATTAGGAATGTGCATGAATCTAATTGATCCGGTTTTAGAATAAATCATGAACCAAATCACTTTTTACGGTTCCAAAAAAATTAAAAATGTAACCAAACAATTAAACTTTTGTAACCGTACCTCCTCCTTGGGGCCTACCCCAAGTTCCAAACTCAAGCCTTATAAACCCACTAAAAGTATACCCACCAAATCAATGTTATCAAGAATATTATTCAAATCTTAAGGAAAACTTTTATATTTATATTTTTACATATAAAATAAATAAAAATAATAATAATAAACAAATATATAGTGGTTTGGGTGGCTTTGAACCATAATCAAAGTCTTAAAAATTGACAATTAGATCGATTTGAACGGTTTCACCATTTTCAAAACTAGAACTAAAATAGAAGTTAATAAATATAAAATCAAACTGATAGTTTAGACTAGATTGAATCGATTTATTAGTTCCACTGATTTTTTTGAATATCCTAATGTTGTGTTTGGTTGGAGAATTTAACGAGGGAAATGGAAAAGGAAACGGAAACGGAAACGGAAACGGAAATAATAATAAAAAAATGAGAAAGAATTGACAATGTTTGAATTCGAAACTATGTTTGGTTGAGTTGAGAAATGGAGAAAGAAAATAACCTAAGTGAACTGGTGGAATTTCACTTTTCTCTCCTTTTCCCTTGCATTTTTCATTATAACCAAACAAAAAATGAGATTGTATTTCATTGTCTCTTTTTATTTCTCTCATCAAATATTCCAACCAAACACAACCTAAATGTCATTATCAAAAGATTGTAGTTTCATCAGCAATTTTAGGTGTTCAATAACGTCTAGCAAACTTTCCAGGTGTCCAAACATTCGTCGTCATTGTATACGCTTGCACGATAATATATACACACAACATACTCGTAGATAATACAAATAGTAAAATTATTGTTCTTAATATTCGAATATTCTCAAATTATTTGAATGCTGAATTGCTAATGACACTGCTCTATCTCAAGCATGCATTGACAAATATAGAGATAACGATTAGTTGTATATATAATTATTATAATGGTCGAAAAAATAATTATTTTTCCTCTTCGTAGTTTCTAATTACATTTAACAATCACTTGTTTCTGCTGTTATTCCCGATTTTAGATTCGTTTTCTTACTGCTTGTTTGTAAATAGCATAAAAAAATAAATTAAACTAAAAACCCAATAACAGAGTTTGATTTCATGCATTTTAGCTAATCATGTTAGGGTTTCTTTCACATTTTTCTAATCTAAACCACGTTTAGTCACAACAATTGACAATTAAACTATATTGCAGAAAAAATAAGAAATAATATACAACGAAAACAAGCTGATTCGAACATATTTTTTTACGCTCAAACCGAATTCATGTATTATGTAGGTGAATCACGTGGCTCCATTGATGTCTTCAAATAATTTCCAACGGTGGAGTAGAACTACAAGAAAACTAACCACACTATTCATAGTACAAAAGCTATTATGTATTTCTAAGGAGAGAAAAGAAAAATAAAGTTTAGGAGGAAAAGAAAATAGATTACCCATCCTGTTCAATCTTACTCTCCCAAATATAATATATATATTATATGGGAGAGTTATAATCACCTACAATTCTATCTCCTTAAGAGATAAGATAGTGAGTCATACACTTTTATTCGCAAAATAAGTTAATGCAAGTCCACTTTGACTGGGTCTCTCCTTATGAGTCTTGGGTCATGCCATCATGGGCGACTCAATCAGGTATGAGTTATAAACCCGACCCAATTTCCAACTTCTCCTACTCGAACATGTGCTGGCATGACATCGCGCTTGCTTTATCTCAATCTATCTATCAAATACGATCATATTAGCCAATGGACTGTGCAATCGCTAAGAACACCTACATGTGAGAACTCTACACTAGAAACTCAAAAAGAGCCAGCATAGAGACATTAACTCGAAAATAAAAATAGTGTCTCGTATACCCTAGACTCATCCAATTACACCAATCCAAAAAACATTTATAATTCCTCAAAAGAGCATGTTTGACCCTTTCAATTCTTACAATATATTCACACTCAATCTACCTCTCATACAAAGTGATGTAAGTTGCTGATAGTGAATATACATCAGTAGTGTAATACTAGATGATCTTCCATTCGTTCTCATGCCATTTAGTTTAGGATTGACCGCTTTTACAGTGATGTCCTTTAAGGCCGAATAATATATAATCGCAGGCAACATATCAAAGTAGCAGAACATCAACCCCTTACCTTATGATATAGTCAAAGGTTACAAAAGGATACATAAGTGAAAGTCATATCAATAATGACACGTAAAACTTGCACGATGAGGAAACATGGATCTATATATTCTATCACCTCATTACTTGGTCGCCAAGCACATATAGTATGAATACATGCTACGGTGGAGTAATTTTTCCAAAGAGTAACGTCATACTCGATACATTGTACAGATCTTAATCTAGTCACTTTCTAGCGCCTAACTCGAATTCTCTATTTACTTGCTTTTCAGGCACCAAATAAGATCTTGAATCTAGCTAATCATAACAGACACAACATGGAAAGGGGGTATTAAAATCCATGCTTGGTCTTTAACACGACCTCATCTTGGTTGCAACCAAGGCGACATACATAGTGGATAATTTAAGCACCTCTTGGCACCAAATAAAATAAACCATTAATCTCATCCTTATTCGCTCCCAAGCGATTGCTTGTGTGAGTGAGCCAATCTTGCCTGTTGACATCATCATCTGCTAATCATTATAACACAAACCATAATAATATCAATATCTCATAATATCACAAAAATAAGTGATCGATTGAAAAAAACACAATCACAGTTTGCACAATTTTAGATTCCAAACATAAGCTCTATTAGCACCTCTTGCGACAACGGAATCCACCATCTACGCTTCATATGAAGTCATTCAAGATTACTATCTCTTGCACAATTACCTCTCTAAAGATATTTTGGTGACCAATTTGTGATCGTTCAAGATGTGCCCAACTAGCGCATTAAATCTTACAGGGGGCAAATTTATACACTACTAGTAGAGCATCATATCTACTGTCTAATGAGCAAGATCAATGTCTAAACTACTCAGTTGACCATTTACAAAAGATAACACTCATCATGTTGAATACGCCCATATAGCGTATTTCAGGCTCCCACAACAAAAGATCAAGGAATATAGGTCATTTATTTCCCTTAGAGACAATCTGAGGATTCACTCAATAGCTAAGGCTTTACCAATAGGTAAGTCACTGGGTTTTCAATTTTGATAATTATTCTAGCAGAACAATAGGTAAGTCAATGGGTTTTCAATTTTCAATTCTTTATGTTAGTCATCAAAGAAAAACCGAGAATTCTCCCAGAACAATCCATAAGGATTATACATCTGAGCATATAAACTACATCACTCATGTCTATCATGTCTAAAACAGAAGACTGCCAATCCTAGGTGATGACAACCTTATAATTCCTGGCTCATAATGACTAAGTAAGGAAAAATTTCTTTTGGACCATTGATCATGCCCTAGTGGTCTTCATCAACCATCGTTGGCCCATCATAGCTCGAAGAAATCTAAGAACCGCTATTTAGATAATTGTTTTAGGCTGTAAAAGATTTATTAGAACTAGCAATCTTTTCGCACTCCTACTTTTTGCCATAAAAGTAGAAGGTAAATCCCTACGGATCTACTTATCCAATTCTCCAATGAGAAGTTGGGTCACAATATCCACAAAATAAAGTTTCGAACTCATGTTAATCGAAACCCAAGTCGAAGTAACCTCACTTCTAAGAAGGAAGTCTTTTCATGGTCTATGCCTTCCTCAATGGTGCGACTTTTTGATATCTAGTGAGCCTTACGCGCCAAAAAATGACTATCCAAATCGCGCATAACTTTAGAACAATTTCGTGTCATAGCAAAAAGTCAACCAAATCCTAGAAATGATTAATCATCAAAAACTTTGTCTAAAAATGCACAACATTGATCCACTTTCTAAAAACAGGAGACTAGAGAGCCTTTGACATTATCCTAGGCTCTTTGTCATCTTGTAGAGTAATCATGAATGTTTCTCTCTTAATCACCTAGTGATAACGTGAAAAATTTTCACATTTGCTATCACGCAACTAAGAATATAAAGTATTCATCTCTAATGGAATAATCCACTAGTAAGCATATCGCTCCCACTATCCCTAGGATATTGGAGGTTTCTTTCCATTCTCATCTAGGCTATATAAAGTGTCATACTTAGAATTCTCTATCTTATAAAGTTTCAAAACTCTATTCATGTCACCTTTACTAAGAAAACTTTATGTGACTTAGTTACACTCTCACAAAGCTGCTCACCTATAAGCACATGACCCAAAGGGTTTACATGACAACATACAATAATGTGCCACATGACTCTAAACATTTACAAGACACATACAATAATGTGTTATAGAACTCTAGGTTTTAACTTCGCAACCTTATGAGAAGCGAAATAAAGATAAGTTGCTTGATGATTACAGGTTGCCCACAAATGGCTCTCCGTTAACCCATTACTTAAATGGAGTATAAAATCTGGTATGAAGGGCACTTAGTTAGGGACATAGGTAACAAACTAAATTGCAATTCCCAATTGGGAAACATATTGTGCTATTATCCACCTGACATAAACAATACTTAATTCCTTATCTATACTATACCATTGTGTTATTGAGTACTAGGAATAATAAATTTTCTAACAATCCCTTTCTCTTCACAGAGTTTTCTAAAAAAATAACTCAAATAAATACTCGCCACCTCAATCAAAACTAAAAGCACGAAAGTTTTTATCTAATTGATCTCGACCTCATATGTGTAATGCTAAAAATCATCTCAAAACTTTTAACTTATGAGAGATCAAATAGTCTTGACTAAGATGTATATCGTAATTTATAAATATGTCGAGATTGAGGCTAGCTATCATACCCTTACATATATCCAGTCACAAATATCACAGTGAACTAAATGGGCCAATATAGATGCCCTTTTGTGGTTTTCTTACTTGTGCACAACCATTGCAAACAAAGTTACACATTCACATTATAGTAAGATGCCACAAGCGAGTGGGCCCGAGAGGGCCTACTCAAACCATCCATGTCATCTTCTCATTAATGTGATTAAGTATAATAAGCCACTGGTTCATGACCAATGCCATAAACTAATTCCAATCATCCTAATGTGTGAATTCTCAAAGACAATTGTAAAGGTTTAGGCCCAACTAGGTAATGATTCATGACTAACTAATATTCACTAGATTATAAAAAGATGTCATAGAGATATCAAGTATACCTAAGTCGCAAATTTAACTAGTAAGTGCTAATCCTCTGCACCTTCAAGTCAATTTTATTCTCCATACTTTTTACTATATTTAGTTGAAACATGACGATACTTCTCTTGCCATCCATCTTTCTCGCTTCATAATTAGTTGCAATTAATTCTACTATCCACAAAAATGAGAGAATAAGCTATCAATCTATGACAGCTCTCGAAGCAACTTAAGTGCGAATTAGGCTAAAGAGTCAATTCAACACAATGCTCTCACGAGCGACGTGTCAAATTCTTAGAGTCATAACAACGTTGTCAGCCTTGACCTTTTCATTACTATGCAGCAACTTTTGTGCTTAGTGGTAAATGTCATTCAAAAGCGTTAGTTTAGTTAAGGAATCATACAAAGAAGTACATCTTCATGTCTCACACTCAAGTATGGAAACAGTAAGTGTCCAGACTTAGACAAGTTGACAGTGCTAATAGATTTTACAGCCACTAGGTGTTAATTTTCACACTTAGTGTTAATAGATTTTGTACCTTCTAAAACGTTAATCTCTTAACTTTAATTGACACTTCAACGCACACTATTATAGTGCATGAAATTTTGCTCCATCTATTCCTATCAGTTGGGTAGAAATCAAAACATTGCTCATACTAGCTACTCATCTTACATTTAATGACTAACTCATTTTAGCTCGCATTTCTTAGATAATGTGACTCTTGGATATTGCTTTATCCAATGATGCAACATGATTATAAGCCAAATTTCAAAGTCAATCCGCGCAGCTTAATAGTCAGTATCACATCTAGATCTATTGAGGGCTTACTAATTTCATAACTCTAAACTCACCAATCAAAGCTACTTAGCATGCCGCTAATCATAGAACACACATCAGTTTTTATTGCGCCAAATAAGACAACAAAACCACGACGACGTTGAGTCATGTTTCTTTACTTTGGCTCAATCAATGTCTGACATAAAGTTTTCAAGATTTTCTTCTTATCTAAAGAATAGGATTACAATATTCACATTTGAACATCTCTACTAAGTTTAGGTCAATCAAATTAACTTCCATAAGCTAAGTCAATTGGAGGGGAAAAAATGAGCATTGAGATTAATTTAATTAGTATATCATAATATAATTTTGCCACAAAAATCTAAATTAAATATTAATAATATTACATAAGTCGTAAGATCGAAAATTCACTATACTCGTAATCATCTCTTGCGCCACAAGTGACAATTATCCAAAATTTAATTTAATTCATGTACAAAATATTAGTTTTCGAAAGTAAATCTATAAAGATTTCTCTCAACCGAACAACCTCCTACTAACTATGACATGCTTAAAGTATGATAAAATATTGAATTCTGCATGATAACATCTCAATATAATTCATAAAATAAAATATGCTAGAATATTTAATCATGAAATTAAAATTCTCCAATATAAATAGATCATGTTATTTAAAATAATAACATACTACGAGTTCAAATCATTTAAAAGAACTTAAGATACTTTATGCAGTATTTAAATAATGTCATAATGTATTTCTAAAATTTCTGCAATTTTCTGTAATTTTTTAAAATTACAAGTAATTAATAATTACAAAGAAAATAAGAAATAAATATTACAGAATCTGAAAAAATACAAAAATCATACCAATAAATAAGATTACATAGCAGTAATCTACAGTAACAATTTCAAGACCAGAATCCAAGTCATACTCTTCCAAGAGCAATTTAACGTAAAAATATTGAATTATTCATTATTGAAAAATATTTTATTTTTCATAAAATTCTGAAACTTTAACATCTTGTAGAAAAATTAATTATGAGTCCAACAATATAAGTCATATTTAAATCAGAATTATAAAGAATAACATAAAAGTAATTAACGCAATTTTGAAATTAAAACTCAACAAACAGAGCCTTAAACAACTGCAGGTAGGCAACGTGGCTGAGCTCAGCCTGTGATGACATCAACGCCTGTCATGATGACGTTAGCACACAAGTAAGCCTCTCATGCTCCTAATTTTGAGTTTTCTGTTAATCATAAGTTGAAATCGAGTCCATAATAGTGGTGTTTGGGAAGTTGGTTCCCAAATTTTTTTTTTGATTTTTTTTATTAAAAGATAAAAATTTTGCAAAATAAAAAAAAAAACAAATACAAACAAAATATTATATCCAATTCCATAATCATTTCAATTTTTCTCTTACAAACATCACATCCAACCACAAAAAAATTCAATTATCTTTCCAAACACTAAAAATTTTTATCAAATAATATCTTACAACTAAAAAAACTACATAAAAACCCACTTTCCAAACACCCTCATATATCGTTTTGAAGGACTTGAAACAAAGATTCTAAATATATAGTTTTCACAATATGAAAATAAAGCATGTAAAACTAGCATGTAATCAAAATTACAAAAATTAAATATGAATACCTATTTTTCTCAAAATCTGACCATCTGATTTTGTCAAAACTTTGCAGATGTACTTTATAGTATATGGAATACAACATATACAAAATTCATGCCAATTAGAGATAGTTTTAAAAGATCACTTTTATGCACAAATCATATATATACATATATTTATGCACAAATAACACAAAAACACCCAACTTGACTCTGATATCAATGTATGAAAAATAAGAAATAATACATAGCGAAAATAAATTGATTCAGGCATATCTTTTATACTCAAATTGAATGTATGGATCATGTGGGTGTATCACGTGCCTCCATTGATATCTTCAAATAATTTCCAACAGTAGAGTAGAACTATTAGAGAACTACCTACATTATTCACAGTATAAAGGCTATTATGTGTTTCTATAGAGAGAGAAGAAAAATAAAGTTTAGAAGGAAGAGAAAACAGATTACCCATATGTTTAAATTCTACTCTTCCAAATATAATATGTATATAATCACTCATAACTATATATCTTTAAGAGATAAGATAGTTTATACACTCTTATCAAATAAGTTAATCTAAATCCACTTTGACTCAGTCTCTCCATATAAGTCTTGAATCATGCCATCATAAACGATTCAATCGGATAAGAATTTTAAACCTGACTCAATTTCCAACATATATATTATTCTCGTTGGATGGATATTATGCTAGTAGTTATAACGAGACAAGTTAATGGAAAGAATGCATGCATGTATCGGAAAATATCTCAGAAGTCAAAGAATGTTCAAACTATATACCTCTTTTTCTCAAGCTTGCATTGACAAAACGTGTTCTTGACCAAGGTAGAATAATCAAGCTTACATTTCACCAACTTTAGAAAGATTGCAGTTACGTGTACGAGAATGTTATTAGCAGCTTCAATCAGTTCTTTTTTGTCTGCGTCTTCGCGCACTTTACCGTAAGTTGTTGGGAAGCAAACAAAAATAATGTTGAATAATAAGAAATTTTATTATCATGTTTGAAATTTTCATATGAAATGAATGTACAACAATAGATTTTTTTTTTTTAATTTTTTTTTTCCTATTTAAACCCCCCAAAATGTGTTTATTTTCAACAAATTTGCACTGATTTAAGAATTAATTAGAAAGGTGAGAATGGCAGAACAATCTATATGATAAAGCAAGTGAATTTTTAAAAATGTGTTGAAAATATCATAAATGTTTTTGTGAATGGTGATGATTAACTCAATCTAACGGTGAAATTGTCCAACTTAGAATATAGATATATAATTAGATTCATGGATTAAGTCCCGTTAATGGTTAGTTCAATATTCTCCCTCTCTCTCTCTCTCTCATTTTTTTTTATGCATTTGAAAAGAAAAAAAATGAGTTGCAATGCACAATTTTTGTACACAAAATTTATATTCAATAATGTGTCAAATTAAACACTTATTATTATTGTGGTTTAACATTTTAAAAATGTCACTATCAAATATTTTGTACAAGTTTCATATACATAAATTTTATGTAAATTATTTTTTTATGTTATATTTTGTAGACCAATTAGAAATTTCATTGTCTATTATGTGACATGAGATTTGAACAATAATATTGAACATTAAGCATTTCTTTTCTTCATCTTTGATCAATTTATTTCGCTTTTTCCTCATATAGATTGTAATAGCTATCAATGATTACTGAATGGCTCTTGAAACCTATTATTTCTATTTTTATGGTTAGTTTATTTTGTTAAATTATGTCACTTTTTTTTTAGTATTTTTTACTTATGCAATATTTAAAAAATAATGATGAATTATTGATTTTTTTGTTTTATGGTGCCTTCTAATGGCTATGGTCCAATAATAAATCATTGGATTATTGATTAATTTTTTAAAATTATTATTATTTATTTAATTTTTGCATTGTGTTTTATTTTTTAGAAAGTATGAAATTCTTTTTCAAGTTTCATCAAACTCATATTTTCATAAAAGTTGTACTCAATAAAATTTTAATGTGATGTGTCATATTTTTCAACATATCAATTCATCGGGGCCATGCTCCCAGACTCTACTAGAGATTTGTCCAATCAATGTACAGGAGGCGCTTTACGTAAATTCTAATTAGTTGAGGTACGTATAAGTTGCACCGGACATCTAGTCATTACAAAAAAAATTGTGATAAGTGCACAGCACAAGTCATAGCTAGTCATTTATATTATTGAAAAATATGCATAATAATTAAAAAAAAACAAGCCAGTTTTTTCTTCTTCTTTTTCCCGTGAAAAATGGCAACACTAAAAGTAAGAAAACAATCTAATAGGAATTTAACTAAGATATTGAGAATATACTTTTTTTCAAACCCCACCCCCGGAAAAAAAGAAAAACAAACAAACAAACAAACACAGACAATTCCTATTTGTCGGCTCAATCCTTAATTTTGAATCAAACCCAGACCGAATGTCTACGCCACCCATCACTGTCACTCTCACCAAGAAAATTAAACATAATTGACTGCTGAAAAAATACCAGGAAATTGCAATATCTTATTTTTTAAAAGAATTTATTAAAAAAAATTAATTACATTTTTAGTCCAAAGCATAAGTTCTGCATCATTTTGGTCTCTAATATAATTGTGTCAATTTAGAGGTTATTTGGGATGTCCTAAATAAGTGTACTTTTTGATTTTTTAATCTAAAAAGTTGAGGAAAAAGATATGATTGTTTGGGTTAACTTTTTGACTTTTTATGAAAAAATGTATATTTAAAAATTGTATAAATTAGTATGTAGGAAAAAAATTAGGATTAAAAGTTGTGCAACCGTACTTTTTAACTTTTGGTGAATAGTGATAACTTTTTAACTTTTTAAGTAATTTTTTGATTTTTTGACTTTTTAGGCACATACCAAACTTGGTCTTAATCCCTAATGCACAAAAAATATTTTAATTTGGTCCTCCAACCTAACTCCATCAATAAACACCATTGCAGTCATAGGTAAATATGTAATTTTAGTTATCAAAATGACACAAATCACATATTTGGAAACTAATAAAAGCATAATTTTTCAAGTTAGGTTTCACATTAATGGCACATACCGTATACTTTAAAGGCTAAAACTATAGTGTGTGTTTGGTTTGAGTTAAGTTTTTTAAAATTGAGTTTTTTATTTTTCGTATTTTTTTTATTTTTAGTGAATATTTTAAAAATTTTAAGCATTTTTTTTTACTTTTTTAGATGCACCTTACTTAGATGTATCTAAAAAGTAAAAAAATTGTGAAAAAATATTTTAAAAAATTAATAAATACATAAAAATACGAAAAATATACTGAATTCTCTTTTTTTTTTGATATTTTTGGTATTTAGTGAATTTTTGAAAGATTTTTTCACAAAAATTATACATTTTATGTATATTTATGTTAAGTGTGTCTAAAAAATAAAAAAAAAATTTGCTTAAAATATTAAAAAATTTAGTAAAAACAAAAAAAAAACATGAAAAATAAGAAGGGAGAATTTTCTAAAAAGTGTTTTTAGAAAACCAGAAACAAGCAAAGTATATATTTACTGACTATCACTACAACAATTTGCACCTTCAGCGACCAAATTTGGCGACTAAAACCTTTTTAGTCGCCAAAAGTCACACCTTTACCGACTAATCTGTGTTTTGGTCGCCAATAGTTAACATTTTAGCTACTAAAATTTTTTAGTAGCCATATATTAGTTATTTGGCAACTAAAAAAAAATTTAGTCGCTAAAATTCATGTAAATAGTCGACTAAAAAGGTTTTAGTAGGCGTTTGTCTATATTTTTGGCTACTAATTCTGATTTTAGTCGCCAAAAGATAGGCTTATTTACTAAACTATCAGTGACAAAAATAATTTAGTCGTTGTATGGTTAGTGTTTTCCGACAAAAAGAATAATTAGTAGCCAAATTAGACAAATAGACATATATTTGCCGACTAAATAGAATTTAGTCGCTAAACGTAGGCAAAAATAAATAAATAGAGGGAAGCTTATGAATTGGCGCGCCCTCCTGTTTCACACATTTTTTGAATCTATTTTGTCTCACAAACACAGACCACTCACCACAAACCAGAGGCCCTCTCACCACCGATTGTCACTACCACCGTTCGTCTCCACCGTCACACGTTGCCACCACCACCGCCGACACCGAAATCACCATCAACACTGCCGCAAATCACAGGTTTGTCTCTGTCTCTCTCTGTTCGGTCCTCTCTTGGATGTTACGATCTGATTCTCTCTCTCTCTCTATCAAGCCATCTCTCGGGTTCCCTCTCTCTCTGTCTCTGTCTCTCTCTCCCTCCCTCTACCTCTCCCTTCCCTTATTTCCCCATTTCTTATACTTAATCTAGGGTTTATATGCTTTTTTAGTTTATTTTTGTATTGATTTCGGTTAAGGGCTCATTGGTTGAAGTGTTTGATTTCTATGAAATTATGAAATTCTTCATGTCCAAAATGGGTTTGATTTTTGTTTTATGGGTTTGAGTTTTGTGTTATGGATTTGACAGAGAAGAATAATACCACAGCTGTAGTCTATTTGATTAGCTTAAATCTGTTGCAAAGCCACTGGAAAATGTTGCTTTGTGTTGTATTTTTTCTTGGAGTTTATTTTTACTCAATCCATAGGACTCTGTGAACCACTATAGTTTGATCAACTTATCTGTTATTTAGTTTGAGCAATGATTTTGCTGATTTGATCAAGTTATATGTTATTCCAACTTTAAAAATATCTCTTTGATCAACTTTAAATTTTCATCTATTGATATGTCGGTTAGTGGTTTGGTATGGTTGGAAGAATTGAGCATTTGATTGAATTGATTACCCAAATTTGGAGTAGAACTGGGTAAGCAGGTCAGAAGTGCTGTTAGGATTAAGAACACTAGCAGGTCTGATGTTGCTTTCAAGGTATTGATTTTGATTCTTAATTTGGTGTACTCATTTTGTTTATAGATTGTGTGGGGATATATTTCTGAGTACCAACACGTGGCAAGGCGACGCCGATGTGTTAGCCGAGGTGCCACGTGTCCTGGTCATTATGCTGAGGTTATCTCGGCGTTGCTGAGGTTATCTCTGAAGATATCGGAATCCGAGATAAACGGATAAGGGACAAGAGTCCTAGAATGAAGAGGAGACTTAGTCAAGATGAGGATAAATCTCTTACGGAGTTTATCTTTATCTCTTGAGGAGTCCAAAGTAAGTACTGAATTGGAGTCCATAGAAGTCAGGCTTCTAGTGGGACTAGGATTAAGAAAACTATAAAAGAGAGGCACCCCCGTGGGTCTAAGGTACGCAATTTTATGCTTTGAGCAGTAAGTTTAGCACTTGATTATCTTTGAGAGATATACTGACTTGATTGTCGGAGTGCCCCCAGGTGGAAGAACCACCGCTGGAGCCTTCTCTTTCTGTTACAGGTTAACTGAAGCCATCTATTCTGCCGGTGCTCTCTAGCTGATTACTAAACGAGCAGTGTGACCAGAAAAACACCCACACAATTTGGCACCGTCTGTGGGAAATTAGAAGAATAGATGGCCAGTAACGGACAGAAGGAAAAGATTGGGGATGACACTCCTGCTGGGAGTGGCAAACTTATCGACCTTGATATTGAAGGAGACAACAACAATGCAGAAACTCGTGACCAAGGCCATGAAGAGAAAGACGTCGGCCAGGAGGGCGACACTTCGAAGAAGACAAACCAAAACAAGTACTATAACGAAGATAACCTCCAAGTATGGAGGGATAGGTGCTTCCAGAGGGATGAAGAAGTAAAAGAATTGACAAACAAGTTGGCAGACCTGCAGTCGGTCGTCAACTTCATAATGCAAAACAATGTCATGCAGCCACCATACCCGCTGCACGACACGCCGATTCCAGCAACTAATACCAGAAGGGAGGAAGGAAAGCAATCCCCGAAGCCCCTCAGCATACCAGGAGCGGAAGGCACTCTCACCGACCTTCCAGGGAAATCGAACGAGAGGAGCCGAGACGAGAGGAGTCCCGCAGAACGTATCACACGAAGGACCCAGAGCCTAAAGAACATCGGCATGTTCAAGGGCAGGCTCTCTGCTTTGACACAACCCATGGAGAAAGATCAAAATGGGCCCACCACTAGGCCGAAAGTAGTGTGCCGACAAGATTGAAGTCCAAAGATAGCCGAGCTCCAGGGAGGAGTAAAGAAGACTTGAGAGATTACCTCAAGAGGAAGAAACAGAATGCTGAAGCCGAGGTAGCTTCCCTGGTTAAGCCGAAGACACCATTCTCGATGGAACTAGACAAATTTGAAGCACCAAAGAGATTCAGTATGCCGAGGTTCCAAATATATGATGGTAAGTCAGATCCCAACTTTCATGTTGGACTATACCTGAATTCAATGGCATTATATAGTGGGAACGAGCTGTTGCTCTGCAAAGTATTCCCCTCATCCTTCGAGGAGATTGCATTAGATTGGTTCCATAAACTACCGAAGGGAAGCGTAAAGACTTAGGAAGGCCTAGCCGAGATGTTTGTGGCCAGGTTTGTGACGAACAAACTACAGCCCTTGAGGGTTGACGCACTGATGGCTTTAAAAATCACCAAGGATGAAGGCCTTAGGGCCTACGCAAAAAGGTACTACGAGGTGTTCAATCGAATACCCGAATGCAACCAAGAGGTGGCGGTCGTGTCTTTCAAGAACAGCCTGAATGATGACTGCCCACAACGGAAGTCTTTGGCAAAGACATTGCCAAAAAGCATGGAAGAACTCATGGCGAGAATCGAGAAGTATGCCAGAGCCAAGGAGGATGCGTCGGGAAACAAAGAGACAAAGCAGGAGAAAGGAAACGGCTCGCCGAAGAGAAGCCGAGGTAACAATGGATCGATCAAACAAGAAACGGAATTGAGGGCTAAACAGGCAGTGACGACTATATTCCGAGTCCCGATCCACAAAGTCTTGGATCAAATACGAAACCAACCCTATTTCAAAGCACCGACAAGAACACTAAGGGAATTTATGTTTGGGAAGAAACGTCGGTAGGCGTTGTGTTACCAACAATGAAGAAGGGCACCCGACTCAGGGGCTGCAGAGCCCTAAAAGCACACCTAGAAGACTTGGTGAGGCAAGGCCATCTGAGGGACCTTGTCGATGAGGCCAGGACAAGGAAGAAAGCAAGATTGCCTCAAGCACCAGCAGCTCCTCCTCCCCCAACACAGCAACCACAGCCAGGAGGACCACGGGTGGTTAATGTAATCACTCAAAGGTGAATGAAACGACATACGAGGGGAGACCCAGAGGTAAAGCACCTAAGCCACGTGAACCAGGTCGGACAAAAAAAGACCTCGGCCTGAAGAATGCGCAGGGACCGACAATAGCCTTTACAGAAGCCGACTAGAGATGGGTCCAGTCCATATAATGATTACCTTGATAGTATCCTCTCAGTTGGGGAGTGCCAAGTGAAACGCATTCCTGATTGATCAGGAAGCTCTTGCGACATCATTATGTTTAGATGTTACAAGGAGCTGGCCTTCATTGCTATGACTTGGAGCAATCCAATGGCCGATGGTCGCTTCAATGGAACCCGACGTGGCCACTGGGCAGCAAACAAGGGCTTTGGAAGTACAAGCGGCGACTAGAAGATCAAGCAGAATTCATGGTGTGACACGCCCTCGCCATACAACATCTCTTGGGGAAGGCCATGGTTTGCATGCAATGGGGCAGTTCCCCGCTCCAACGTGCATCACTACTACGGTTCCCAACAGAGCATGGGATTTAAAGAAGTTAGAGGAGTCAAACTGCAGGCGAAGAATTGCTCCATAGCAACAAGAACCACCTGCAACATTTGAGACAGGAGAGGCAGAGGATTGAAGACGAAGGACATGAAGGTCCTAGAGGATGTTGGCAAGGAGCCAGCCGAGAAGAGTGAAGAAGCAACTGAAGAAAGTTCTCGTCCAGGGGGATATGAAGAACGGCTTCTTTTTTGTCGGCTCGAGCTTTTAGCCGAAGAAGAAGAAAGAGATCTGGAAACTTTTTTGAGAGAAAACATAGAGGTGTTTCGCTTTGGACGCTCTTATGAAATTGCTGGGTATTGGACCCCGAGGGTCACATGTGCACAAATTGGAACGTTGACAGGACAACCAAACCTGTAATTCAGCGAGCCAGAAGACCGACGTTGATACACGTCGAAGCAGTAGAAGAAGAAGTAGACAAACTTTTGGAGGCCAGGGCCATTAGAGAAGTACACTACCCAACATGGCTATCCAATACAGTGGTGGTAAAGAAGAAGAACGGTAAATTGAGGGTCTGCGTAGACTTTACCAGCCTCAACAAAGCCTGTCCCAAAGACAGCTTTCCCCTGCCCAAAATTGACCAGCTAGTAGATGCCACTTCAGGGCATGGAAGAATGAGTTTTCTAGACGCCTACAGGGGGTACCACCAGATCGCCATGTACCCCCCAGATGAAGAAAAAACTGCATTCATCACCCCAAAAGGCCTGTACTGTTACAGAGTAATGCCTTTCGGGTTAAAAAACGCAGGAGCAACTTACCAAAGACTGGTAACCAAAATGTTCAAACACCTGATTGGCCGAACAGTAGAGGTCTACATCGATGACATGGTCGTGAGGACCAAGGAACCTCAGGGTCATCTTGCCGACCTAAAAGAGGTCTTTGATATACTCAAAATATACCAGCTCCGACTCAACGCATCGAAATACGCGTTTAGAGTTAGATCAGGTAAGTTTCTGGGGTACCTGGTAACAAGAAACGGCATTGAGGCCAGCCCAGATCAAATCAAGGCCATCCTAGAGTTGAAGAGCCCGACGTCGGCAAAACAGGTGCAGATGCTAACTGGAAGGGCCACAGCCCTAAATAGATTTATCAGCAGAAGCTCAGACAAATGTAAACCTTTCTTCAACCTAGTGAAGAAGGCCATGGACTTCCTATGGACTGAGGAATGTGAGGCCGCTTTGGCCGACCTAAAGAGGTATCTAACCACGGCTCCAGTCCTCTCAACACCTGAACCTGGAGAAGAACAGTTTTTGTATTTGGTAGTTTCAGAACACGTAGTAAGTACAGTGCTAATCCGCGAGGAAAAGGGGGAGCAAAAGGCTGTTTATTACGTAAGCAAAACCTTGGCCGATGCAGAAACAAGGTACCTACCACTAGAGAAACTAATGCTGGCCTTCGTAATGGCTTCAAAGAAACTGAACCATTACTTTCAAGCGCACAAGATTATAGTGTTAACAGAGCACCCACTGAAGTCCTTGTTACAACAAGGAGACTTAACTGGAAGAATAGCAAGATGCGCAGTGGCCTTGGGCCAGTACGACCTGGAGTTCAAGCCGAGAACAACAATTAAGGGCCAAGTTTTGGCCGACTTCGTGGCCGAATTCACACCAGAATCCATCGAACATCGGGTTCCGTTGAGCCAAGATGATCGATGTCCAAGCAAACAAGGAGAAGCCCAGCCAAAGGCAAAAGAACAAGGAAAGGAAAAACTCAGACCCTGCAGCATTTACATTGGCGACTCATTTCGCCTATTTGTCGATAGGAGCTCAAACTGGCAAGGAGCGGGGGCAGGAGTAGTGTTAATATCTCCTGATGGGGAGATATTGGAACAGTCTATTCGATTAGGGTTCAAGGCCTCCAACAATGAGGCAGAATACAAAGCATTAATTGCAGGACTAAAGCTAGCAGTGGCAGCAGAAGCAGATGAGGTAATAATTTTTTGTGATTCACAACTTATAGTAAATCAGACAACAAGAGAGTTTGCAACTCGAGATGAGAGGATGTCGGCATACGCAAAGGAAGTCATCAGGCTGGCAGCCTTTTTTCGCAACTGCCGACTTCTTCAAGTTAGCCGAGATGATAACAGCCACGCTGACGCATTGGCCAACTTGGCAAGTTCAATACAAACTGGAAAAACAAGGACAATAATGATTAACTATTTGTCAAGCCCGAGCATAGAACCACTGATCATAGAACAAGAAGCAATGTGTGTGGACTTGGGACCAAGCTGGATGGATGCAATTGTTGCATTCCTAAAAGAGGGAAAGCTGCCAGGAGACCATAAGGAAGCACACAAGGTCAGATTGAAGTCGGCAAGATTCAATCTGACAGCAGACGGACATCTCTACAGAAGGTCCTTCACTAGACCCCTTTTAAGGTACGTACACCCTTGTAGACACCCCATTTTTGACCGACCTTAAGACTCAAACGTCACCGATTGAGCGCTTGGTGATTTCGCATATTGTGCTGGTTCTGAGATTGCGGAGTCTCGGTTGCAAACCTTGCCTCCGGACTTCCGGGCTCTTTCGTGTTTTGCCTCGGTTTGCGAACTAGGTCCCGTTTTCTCCATTTTCTCTTCCCGATGGAAGGGAGAGGTCTCGTAGACCATCTCTCAGTGGCCGTAGGCTACGTTTCATGGTCGTAGGACATTTTTTCCCATTTGGAGCCCGGTTTCTGATTTTTCGAAGCCGTCGGCCGTGTGCCTCGATTCGGGACTGCCTAACCACCTCTGTTTGCTCCGGTTTTCGGCACACATCTTATTTACTCCCTTTCGGGGGACACTGTGGCTTGAGAGACCAACTTTATGGTCGAATGCCACCTCCGGTGTTTAACAGTCCATTTTCGGGGCCCTAGGCCGCGCGTTTCAATCCCCAAACCTCCGTTTTGCATCCGTTTTGGTTCATTTTTGGTGGAGACCTTATTTTCATTGTTAGAAAGCTTGTAGGAGGGTGGAAGGCCAGCAATTTTTCTGAAAATCCAGTTTTGTTTCTTCATCGCTCTCCGTCGCCCGTTTTCCTCACTAGAAAGCTAATGTTGACCACTTCCGGGCCACTTTCTTTAGCCCTAAACCCCATATTTGTATTGTACACACCTGGGAGGCCACCAATATGAATAGGCCGGCCAGTAATTATCTCTGACCCATTTGAACCCCTCTAAAAAGTTGGCTTTTCTCTCTCGTGGTTCACATTTTCTGGGTTTTGACCACATATTTGTGTTGTGCACACATGGGAGGCCACCTTTTTGGGATAGCCGGCCAGCAATTCTAATTGACCCTTTTGACCCCTGGCCGGTCGGCCAGGGGGGGTGGCCAGCCGGCCACCTGAACCTTTTGAACCTGGCCGGCCAGAATCCTCTCTCCAAGTGCCTTCCAGCTGTGCCCTCTGTTTTCCCCCAGATTTTGTATCCGAGGGGCTGCCCTTTTGGGGGGAAATTTGAATTTATTTTCCCCCCCTTTCCTTGGCCTCTCTCCCTCTATAAAACCAACACTTGAGCTTCATTTCTAAGGGTTAGAAAATCAGCTTAGGGCCATTGTATACAATCCTCCCTCTCCCTCTCTTCCAAGCCTCAAAACACCCTTGGTTCTTGGCCATTTACACACCAACCCATAGCACAAGGCCTCCATCCTCCATTCCAAAATTTTGGGACTATTTTGAAGAGGTTGAGAGATCAGAAATTTGGTCCAAGAGCTACTGAAGTTTGGTCTTCAAGGGTAAGTCTTCTTCTCCTCTTTTCTTGCTCTATTTTGCATGCAATCTTAGCCTTTGTTGCTTACTTTTTTGGGCTCTGACATGAACTCTAAATAGTCATATTTTGAGCTCCTTTTCATGTTTGATCAAGGGTCTTTCTCTGTTTGAGATCTCCTCCTCCCCCTTTGTGTTTAAACTCTCTTTTAGGCCTATTTTTGCATGATATTTTATCTTATTTGTGAGCTGTTTTGGGCTTGATTATAAACTGTGAAATGTCTTTTTTTGAGTCCCTCTTCAACTTTGTTAAAGGGCTCTCCTCTGTTTGAGGTCAGATGCTACCACTTGCCTCTTTATCCCTCTTTTAGGCCTTTTTCTTGCATGCTGATTTAGCCTCACTTTTGTTCATTCTCGAGACTTGATGTAAACTGTAAAGTGCCTTGTTTGGAGCCCCTCTTCAACTTTGTTGAAGGGCTCTTCACTGTTTGGGGCCAGATGCTGTCCCTTGTCTCTAATCTCTCTTTTAGGGCCATTTTTGCATAATAGATTAGCCCTATTTGTGTTCACTTTTGAGATTTCTTTATAAACTGGAAAAAGTCTCCTTTTGACATCATATTCATGTTTTATTAAGGGCATTTTCTTGTTTGAGGTCATATGCTTCCTTGTATGCTTGATTGTCCCTTATTTTGAGCCTTACACCTAAGCTCTTGTTGCATGCTTGGTTTGGCCTTCTAGCCACTGAAATCCAATGGAATTTCAGTGGCTAGCACACTGTTTTGAGCCTCCAAATCAGAGGGGGGTGACCCCCTCTCACCTTGACTTGTTTGGTGGTCATTTTTAGCCTTCCAAAGAGACCCTATCTTGCATGCTTTGAAGTCACTTTCCAGGGTCAATTTGGTGAGTTCTAAGACTACCATATTTGATTTTCATAGTTGTTTATGCCATGTTAAGTGTCCACCTTGTATGTGCTTAATAATCCATTGCATGGCCCTCTAAAGGAGCTCATCATTTTTGCATGTATTGGTTGCATCTCCATGGTTATTTGGGCATATTTTCACATGTTTTATTCACTGATTTTTTCTGGTTTGGTAAGATTCCATGTGCATCCTATACTTGCCATATAACTCATGTTTGCTAGTCAAAGTTGCATGCTACTTTAGTCCATCTTGCTAGCATCTTTTGGCCATGCTTTGAACTGGAAATGTTCATGTTTTGGGACTGCCTTAGCTCTGTCTTTAGACTTCATGATCAAATAATGCATGCTTTGTATAGCTATAAGTCATTCCATGTGCCTAGCTTCGAGTTTCGGGGTTCATATCATGCATTGGGTGCCATTTTTCCATGTTTCGGGCCTGTTTAGTATCATATTTCAGTGCTGGAATTTGTGAGTTTGTATGCCATCTTGCATCCCTTGCCATGCCTTGTTAGAGTTACATGTCGTGCCTAGGATTGGTCTTCGGTTTGCGTGCATGTGTGCACGCATTTCGATAGTCCCATTTTCACCTAATGGCTACTGATGTAAGTGTGGCTGAGGTCCACTCATGTTGGTGTAAGTCCATTATGCATTGTGTATGCCTTTTCAATTCGTAGCATTGGGTATGCTAGGTTGCGTGTTAGAGCATTGTGTATGCCATGTTACATCGAGCATTGTGTATGCCATTTCATAGCATTGCGTATGCTAGGTTGCATGTTAGGATCGCATTCATGCATGTCATGCATATTGCATAGTGCTTGGGATAGGAGTTATCCCAAGCACGGGAAACGAGGGACGTTTCGTACTCCGAGTGACGGAACGTGTCTCAATTCCCTGTCGCTGACACTCCGGATTACCCATGAGGGAGTTTAGGCCTTGTTGTGTCCATATGTGCATTCATTTCATATTGAGTCGTGCAAATAGACTCCTCAGCCATCATGCATCGAGATGCGTGATTGGTGGCACGAGGATCGAGGACTACACTCCCTGAAGAGTAGTCATGCATACATATGTTAAAATACTTTGCCATGCCCCTTTGTTGCTCTCTGTTGCAGCAAATCAGAAATCGGTAGCCTTCCGGAGCTTGGCACGCATCCCGAGAACAATTATAAACAGAGGCAAACCGGGGCATCGCAGTGGATTTTCGCGCAAGGCGACTCAAGCATGCATCATCCGTCATTCGGAACAGAGCTGAAGCAGTCCATGGATTTGTGTGCCAATTTACTGCTTTCTTAGATTAATTTGTTAATTAATTAGGGTTTTGTATTTATTTAGACTGTAATTATTTATTTGGGACTGTATTATTTATTCGGACCCTCCGAGTGAGGGCACAACTATAATAAGTGTGCGTGTGTGTGATGCATGTCTCCCAACTCCACGTCTTTCTCCCTTTTATTTACCCACTTATGATGGTTAGATTAGGGCATGTTTCAATTAACATACAGTATGGTAGCATGTTTGCATTCATTCATCTGTTTTGCATGCACCGGGCTCGGCGCATCATACTAACTGCATTTGTATTTCAATTCCAAGTTGAATACATGTTAGCTGTAGCATCATCATATGCCATGTTTAGAATAGCTGAGCCTGCTATAGTTGCATTTTTGCATGTGTTACATTAGGCATTTCAGCATAGTTAGGATCATGCATGGATTTCTAACATAGTTTCTATTTTGGCTTGGAGTACTTTGTAAGTTTTATGCTTTAGCATCCTTGCATGTGTGTGAGTGACTGCCATGATAGCATGCTTACCATGAGGCTATTTGCTTATGTGATATAACTGCTTGAATGCCTGTGGGAGAAGGTTGGGTTATTTGAATTGGAACAATTCGTTGACTGTGAGTTTTAAGCCCACTAGATAGTGGCAAAATCATGTTTTCTAAGCCTATCCGAGGGTGGCAAATCCACGTCTTAGCCTACTTGCGGGTAGCACCATCAAACCATTTTTCAAATAAACAAACATGAAATATTTTGGTTCCAATTCAGGCGACCCAGTCTATACTTGTCTGCTGTACGCATCACATAGTAAATCTAGGCTAATAACCAGAATAAGAACGCATAATGTTTTCAAAAATAGATATCATGGTTAGTAGAGACCGATCTTTGATCTGGCGACCGGGGGTGCTCATGAAGTGACCTTCCCCAATCGTACCCAAGTTCCCGAGCCGAGGTAACTTTGGTGATGACAGACACGTGGCCTTAGGCAAACGAGTCAGGGTTTCCTAAATTTTCCCAAAATAAAACATTTAGGTGGCGACTCTGTATCTGGCAAAGCAGTCCATGTTTGGCACTTCTTTCAAAATCTATTTTTCTCAAAACGATTTGTCGGATTTGGACTCTTTGGTTCAGATTTAGAACCGTGACAATTTGAGAGTCCGAACTTGTAGTGAGCCCAAAATGAACAGAACGGGACTCATTCTCCCAGGGCATTCGGGGACGTCTACAACCCTTTGCAGGTTGAAGATTTTCTATATGAAATTCATGAAGGGATCTGTGGAAGCCATGCTGGGGGCAGATCACTAGCTCACAGGGCCAATACCCAGGGGTATTGGTGGCCCTACATGTAAAAAGATGCAGAAGCCTACGTGAAGAAGTGTGAACAATGCCAAAGGTTTGCACCTTTGATACACCAGCTAGCTACTGACTTGAACCCTGTATCCAGTCCATGGCCATTTGCCCAATGGGGCATGGATCTCGTTGGGCAGTTGCCCCAAGCAATTGGGCAAAGGAAGTACTTGCTGGTAGCAACGGATTACTTCACGAAGTGGATAGAAGCAGAACCTCTTTCCAAAATCCGAGATGTGGACGTCAAGAACTTCAGATGGAGAAACATCATCACCAGATTTGGCATTCCAAGAGCAATAGTTGCCGACAACGGAACGTAGTTTGACAGCAAACTCATCAAAAACTTCTGTGCAAAATTCAAGATAAAGAATTACTTTTCAACACCAAGTTTTCCCCAAAGCAATGGGCAAGCAGAAGCATCCAACAAAGTAATTTTGGATGGGATAAAGAAGAGGCTGAAGGCAGCAAAAGGAAAGTGGGTAGACAAGTTGCCCAATGTACTCTGGGCATATCGGACTACGCCGAGAAGATCAACAGGGGAAACACCCTTTGCCATGGCTTACGGCACAGAAGCAGTCATCCCACTGGAGATCGACATCCCAGGGATCAGAACCCAGGAAGTAGAAAATGGGACTAATGATATACTTCTAGCCCGAGATCTGGATCTCTTAGAAGAAAGAAGAGAGAGAGCTGCAATTCAGCTCGCAGCATACCAGCAGCAACTTGCTAGAGCCTATAATAAGAAGGTCAATCCAAGAGATTTCCTGGTCGGTGACCTAGTCCTAAGAAAAGTTGTTGGCAACAAGAAAGATCCCAGAGAGGGCAAGCTTGGCTCAAACTGGGAAGGACCCTATAGAATCACTTCGGTATTGGGCAATGGAGCATACCGGCTTGAAGATAATGAGGGCAAAGCATTGCCAAGACCCTAGAACACTTGTAATTTAAAATTTTTCTATCATTGGATGTTCCTTGTTATTTTTTGCCGACATCATCAATAAAATCTTAGCAGAATTTTCAAGACTTGTGAATTGATAAAAGATGCATAATGTTGTTTCTGAATAATGAGAATCCAAGTGGAACTTAGGTTCACATTAGGGGCAGAGAGAAGACACAAATGCTTAACGCTTATTGAAATTTGTAACAATTTACAAGTTAAAGTTAAGCCGAGATTATTGTTTATCTTCACTTGTTGAAATTTGTAGCAATTTACAAGTTGAAGTTAAACCGAAGTAATGCTTAACGCTTGTTGAAATTTGTAGCAATTTACAAAGTTAAAGTTAAGCTGAGATTATTGTTTATTTTCACTTGTTAAAATTTGTAGCAATTTACAAGTTGAAGTAATACTTAACAATTGTTGACATTTGTGGACAATTTACAAGTTAAGTCAAAGCAGTATGATGTTCGACACTTGATAAAAGTTTACAAGAAGTTTGTCTATCCGAGGTGTGTCTTCCCGAGAAGATTGTACAAAGAAAGAAAAATGTGTGAAAGACATGCAGAATATTCTAAGTATAGAATCATACAGAAGCAATGAAGAGAAGACAAGAGTACAAGCACTTAGAAAAGAAAAGTTGCATTAGCATTCATCAAAGAAAAGGGCACATCGGCCATACAAAAGGCTTATATTGTTCCAAAAGATAAAGAAGAAACAAAATACAATTAAACAAAAGAAAAACATGAAGCTAAGACTCCTCTCCACCAGTTGGTTGAATTTGAAGATCAGATGATTGTTGAGAAGACATCACAGCAGCCTTATCCGCCGCGACCTCGGCGTCAATTTCTACCAGAGTATCTTCAAGGTTCTTGTTAGCAAGGATGGCATCGGCTGATTCCTTCTCATCAGCAACATCTTTCTTAACCTCATCACCCTCTTCATCCTGAGTCAAGTCTAGGACTTGCTCATTTTGAAGAGGGGACTTGGCCCCATCAACATCTTTGGGTTTTCTCACCAAAGCCTCATCCTTTTCCTCGTCACCATCCTCAGACTCAGATTCGCCGACGTCTTGACTTGGAGGTTGAGCTGGAGGGAATGGAAGAGGGATGGCATCAGCTTTCCTCAACGGTGAGTCCTCAGGGACATTGAGTTTCTTCAAAAGGGACATCCAACCAAGGGTGAAACCCTTGTTGCATGCCTGCTTCACTTAAAGTTCATAGGCCTCAGTAACATCGACCATACCTTGAGTGTACGCCTTTTCGTCAGCTTCTTTGATTTCGGCGTCCTTGGTGGCCAAGGCCTCCTGAAGCTCCTTTTCAGCCTGGGCCATTTTTTTCTCAGCTTCTCTCTTCTGAGACTCAGCCACTTTCCTGATAGCTGCAGTAACCTCAGCCTTCTCTTCGGCATTGGTCTGAGCTTTTATTGCAGCCTCGGCTTGGTCCTCCAATTTTTTCATCTTTAATTGAAGACCTTTGTTGGTCTTTTGGAGGGAAGAGAACTCCCTCTTCATCTCGACAAGCCTCTCCCGATTCTCAAAAGACGGCATTGAGAAAGAGTGGGCATGCTGGATGGCCTGAAAGAAAACAGAGGTATTAGAGAATGTTCAAAGTACAAAATAAAGAGAAAGAAAGAAGGGAATTACCAAACAGAAGACATCTACCTGAACGGAGTGCTGAAGCATTAGAGCGTAATTCTCGTACTCACTGTACTGGGCGTTTCGCTCTAAATCGCCTGGTAACAACAGAGCATTGCTGAGCGCAACGCCGACATTAATATCCTCGGCACTGTCACTTGCCATAACAGGCTTGTCTTCTAGAGTAATTGAGGGGGCCCAGGGGGCATCAGGTTTTTTGATCCCGAGGTTGTGGCAGAAGAAGACCTCGACTTCTTTGATTTTTGAGATTCTGATGGCTGGGTTTCAGAGGACCTCTTCCTAGTAGAGGGTTGAGATTTGTCACTCTCAGCCAGCTTGGAAATAGGTAAAGTATCCTCAGATTCAACCTGAGTTAGTTTAGCTTTAGGCTGAGCCTTTTTAACTCTTTTCGGCTTCAGTGGGGGCATGGTTTGTGTTGGCTGAGTTTCAACATCAGAAGGAAGGCTGGCTAAAAGGTCTTTTGCAACTGGTTTCAGGTGGCCCATCTCGGCAGTAAGGACAAATCGTCGCCGACGTTTTCGTTCTGATATTGGGACCAGGTATGGAGCTGAAGTTGATGGCTAATCAGCTGGATCAGATGTTGATCCTTGATCTGTTCGTGATGTGGATGTAGTCAACGGAGTTGTAGCAGAGGGCGGAGAAAAGCTTTTCTTCTTCTTTTTGGGAACATCGGGCAAAGTTGACTTATATGATAGAATAAAATTGAGAAGCACAGGCGCTTTCCTTTTATGGACTGGCAAGTCCAGAAGTTTCTTCAAATCCTTGTTGGGAGCAAAGGATTGGCGAAATTTTTTTGGTGGCTTACGAACAGCTGCAAAAAGAACAAACGTCAGAAATAGATAAAGTATTTAAGACTTTGAAAGAAAACAGGCAAAGCTGAATACTGGGCTCTTATCCTTGCCCTCTAAAACTGATCGAGGAAGAGGGTAGAGATGGATGTCCTTGTTTGGAGCAAACTCTCAATTTCCCGAGGTAATAAGATAGTCATCTCTAGCCCCCTTGTTGGAGTCTGGGAGGTCGGCTACGATTTTGAATTCTGTAGACCTCAGCTTAAGGTAATAAATGTAGCATTTTTCTTTCAAATTAAGGGCACACATGGTATAGCAATACTAGATATCGGCTAGGGTGATCCTAGCATTTTCCTGTTTAGCTAAGGCTATGATGCCATTGATCACTCGGTAGGAATTGATTGCCAGTTGCATGGGGTTCAATTTATAATAGTGGAGAATCTCACGAAAAAGGATGTTGAGTGGGAGCCGGAGTCCGCACTCAGTGAAAGCTACAATGGGAAAAGGCATCGAATCATCTGTGGGCATGATGGAGTCGTTATCTCCAGCCAGCCTCAGATGGACATCGGCAGGGATAAAAAATTCTTGCCTAAAATACTCAAGCTTGGTCGGGGTATCTACCTTATGTCTCCACATATCCATGATATCGGCCTGAATTAGAGGGGTTGGATTTTAGAGAAAAAATGTCACAAGAGGGCTAATAAGACCTCGGCAAAAATCTAGGTAAAGTACTAGTTTCATTTTTTTCCTAAATTATGGGTTCTACACAACAAATCCCAAACCTAGATCTATGAAAGCAAGGGTTGAAGGCACGAATCTGGAAGACAGAAAGGCAAAGACGTGTTTTAGAATCAAGAACAGGAATGGGCTATCAAGAGCATAAAGAATACGAGAAATAAAATGGTCAAGAATAGTAACAAGAGTGCAAGAAAGTGGTGAACAGTATGTATTCAAGATATGGGCAACATCAAAACCATTTGAATAAATAGGTTCAGATATGTGATTCGCAAGATTTGAAACAATAATGGCAACAAGAAATGAAGAATATCAACAGAATTGAAAACACAAGGAACAGTGGCTTACTAGAAAAAAGTGAAGCCGGTATAAAGATTGTCGAAGTCAGACGACAGTTACGGATGCAACAAGAACGACGAAAGCTTCACAGGAAGGGAGAACGGAAGGCAGTTGCAGAGCTTGAAGGCTGGAACAATGGCGTATCCAGGAGCTAGAGAGAGAAAAAACGAAGAGAAATCGAATGCAAAAGTCAAAAATAAAGAAAGGGGGAAAGGTTTTTGTCAAAAATTTGAAACGGCGGAAAAAACGTAATCAATACGCCTAAAAGAACGTATGCGTCAGACGGCGCACGTGAGAGAGAGACGGCTTGCAAGCGCGTCATGTGCACGGTCCAGTAAGGT
Source organism: Camellia sinensis (assembly GCF_004153795.1). Lineage (NCBI taxonomy): Eukaryota > Viridiplantae > Streptophyta > Magnoliopsida > Ericales > Theaceae > Camellia > Camellia sinensis. The sequence goes on along the minus strand of NW_021025354.1, from coordinate 425,815 downwards.
GGAGATGCCTGAATGAAACGGTTGAGTAAATGATATGTGACAACTCACACACGTGAAAAAATTCACTGGAATTCTTGTTTGCTGACGAAAACATGTCGGCCCGAAAATGATCTCGACTGAGGAATTCTTGAGCCGATGTACAGAAGGAAGTACCGATATAGGTTCCATCACCTCAGGAATAAAGGAGCGAGCTTAGCTAATGTTCTAGAAAAAAGAACTAATATAGGTTCCATCACCTCAGGATGCCGAGGTAATAGAACCTAGGGGGTAGTTATGGGGATATATTTCTGAGTACCAACACGTGGCAAGGCGACGCTGATGTGTCAGCCGAGGTGCCACGTGTCCTGGTCATTATGCCGAGGTTATCTCAGCGTTGCCGAGGTTATCTCCGAAGATATCGGAATCCTAGATAAACGGATAAGGGACAAGAGTCCTAGAATGAAGAGGAGACTTAGTCAAGATGAGGATAAATCTCTTACGGAGTTTATCTTTATCTCTTGAGGAGTCCAAAGTAAGTACTGAATTGGAGTCCATAGAAGTCAGGCTTCTAGTGGGACTAGGATTAAGAAAACTATAAAAGAGAGGCACCCCCGTGGGTCTAAGGTACGCAATTTTATACTTTGAGCAGTAAGTTTAGCACTTGATTATCTTTGAGAGATATACTGACTTGATCGTCGGAGTGCCCCCGGGTGGAAGAACCACCGCCGGAGCCTTCTCTTTCTGTTACAGGTTAACTGAAGCCATTTATTTCGCCGGTGCTCTCTAGTTGATTACTAAACGGGCAGTGTGACCAGAAAATCATCCACACAGATTGTCTATCCATATTGAATGTGCATAGCTTTTGAATGTTGCATAAATTTCATTCGTATAACCGTTTTAATTTCTTTTATCGAGAAACATGGATATTTTAATGTAACACGGCTCATTTCTCATAACTGTATGTTAGATTGCAGATTTTTTTTTTTTTACTTCCTTTTTGTATTTGAATTTGATTGGCAGTGTTCAAGTTCATGGAGCATCCAGAAAAAAATGAGAAACAAATAGATCAGAGGAGCAAGGTCAAGTTTAAAATCATGAGTTTGAAAGTGAAAAAAAGAATGGATTATGTATCTGAATTGGTGAGTCATATGGCCCCTACAGTATTTTACCTCTATCTGTTGAACTTGGATGATTGATATCTATCTTATCTCAATTTATTTTATTTGGGGTAAGTAGTTTTTTTTCTTCAACTATACTGCTTTTCTATATTGAATGTGAGATAATCAAGCTTTGGCTTTGTTCAATGACAAGTTAGCATTTTGCTTGTTTATTCTACTACTTGATATCAAAATTCTGAATACTCAACTCAAATCAAGAAGCATAAATCCAAATAATTTTGGGGGTGGGGGGGAGGGGGGTGCTATATTTATGCATCTTCTCTAGATTTCTACTGCAATATCTTCCATTGAAATCCAAAGCAATCAAGTTCTTTTTTCTTGGCCCCTACTCACTTCCATGTTTGTGGGTTAGTTGATTTGTGCAGGACATGGTCAAAACCATGTCAATTAACTTTTCTCTTTTAAACAATTTGGCACTGCTTCTTTCTTCCTAGGACAATATTCATTTCTTGTTGGGTCTTTTTTCATATATAATACCACTCTTCCATCTCAACATTCTCGTGTTAGCTATACCTCTCACTTCTTACTTCCTAGGACAATATTCATTTCTTGTTTGTGTCTTTTTTCATTTTTGGACAAGTTTTCCAACTAGCCAACAGTCTGAGCCATAGAACATAGCTGACTAGATCTTATAAAACTTCCCCTTTAGATCAGAGGGAATTTTCATGATCATGCAAGACTCAATTAAGACTTTTCTATCCCATCCATTATTGTTGGACATGTAGGAGTCAGGTGCAAATTTCCTTATACCATCTCCTATAACTACAAGCAATGAATTGGTTACTGTGTGGGACCCGGAGGTGGGCAAGATAAATCCTTCTGAGCACAAGCAACTAAAGCTTGCTAGGAGTTTAACTCGTGGCATCATTGACAGGGATCTTAAACCAAGCTCCAGTGAAAGAAAGTAATTCCAAAATCCAGTCATCAGAAACTAAAAAACAAATCTTTTCGTTAGCTTTATTGGATAAAATTAAAAGTGTGAAACTAAATCTTTTATTTTCTTTAGCTACTGAATGACTGATGTGGAAGCACTTGAGAGTTGAGCCCAACAGTTATCAAGTTTGTAAGACATGTTATTTGAAAAATCAAATGTTTTGGGATGGGGTTTGTAAGGAATGTAAAATGTGTGATTTTAATTCCTGTGGTTAAAATCATACTATTTTCGTGCAAAAGTAGATGTTTGCTGCCGAAAAACTATAATTAAATAATGATGATATATATGTCATTGTGGAGATTTTCAGACACCATGTCATGAATCGTTGATTTTAATTTTCAGACACTTGCCAAAAAACTCTAAATTAAGGTTTTAGAGAAGGGGAAAAAACATTAAGGACGAAAATGACATATTTTTGTCATTATTGTATTGTTAGTGATCAAATTGAAAATTTAATATTAAATCACTATCCGTTTGAAATCAAAATTTTCGTTTAAAAAGGTAAATCTTTTTTGTATGAAATATTTTTTTCCCTAAAAGTATATCTACTAGTGATATTTTTAAAATTATGTTGCTAAAGTTGGGTTTGGATCTAAAATTGAGTAGAGATTGGAAATGTTTGGAAAAATGTGATGGAACTTGGATCATTCCTAAGGAGCATTAAACTTAACCAAAAAAAGGCGTTAAGGGGGTTAGAGCCGAAAACGTCACAACCAGCCCCCATGCCAAATATGACTTGTGACAACTGACGAAATGTTATTTGGACCCGTAGGTTGGAATTTAGTGCTGAATAGCCCAAAACTTAGTCGAAAAAAGGGCGTTTCGGGGGCGAAAATTCAAAACAGCTCCCGAACCGCAATGTGGCTGACACGAACAGCTTCCCGATGCCAAATATGACTTGTGACAACTGACGGAATATTATTCAGACCCGTAGGTTGGGATTTAGAGCTGAATACGTCCAAAACTTAGTCGAAAAAGAGCGTTTCAGCGGTGAAAATTCAAAATAGTCCTCGAACCGCCGTGTGGCCGACACGGGCAACTTCCCCATGCCAATAGGACGTGTGACAATTGATGGAATATTATTCGGACCCATAGGTTGAGATTTAGAGCCGAATACGCCCAAAACTTAGTTGAAAAAGGACGTTTCAGGGGCGAAAATTCAAAACAGCCCCCGAACCGCCGTGTGGCCGACACGAACAGCTTCCCCATGCCAAATATGACTTGTGACAATTGACGAAATGTTATTCGGACCCGTTAGTTGGGATATAGAGACGAATACGCCAAAACTTAGTCGAAAAACGGCCTTTCGGGGGCGAAAATTCAAAACAGCCCTTGAACTGCCGTGTAGCTGTTACGAACACCTTCCCCATGCCAAATAGGGCTTGTGACAACTGACGGAATGTTATTCGGACCCGTAAGTTGGGATTTAGAGACGAATACGCCCAAATCATATCATATCATATATGAATGCTTTGTTAATTATGCAATCTAGGAGGACTAGGACTTGCTGTGCCTTTTAGATTTTTCAACTGTGTTTTTCAGATTTTCGTGAGGAGAAATGGGTTACACTACAGTTTATATTAGTAAGAGTTGAAAGATAGGTTCATTTGTAACCACTATGTTTACTAAAGTTTTTTTTTTTTTTATTTTTTGATAATTTTGAATGGCCAATAAAATCTTGTAACTGTTCAACATTCCATTTGACTGCATGTGTTTGGACAATTTGTATTTCTTGATGACAACTCATTAATTGGACAATGGCAAAAAGTTCGATGATAAGGTTGTGTTAGTTTTTTTATTTTATTTAAGTTTATTTTTAAAAATCATGTTATATGTATTTATGGCCTTATTGAATTTGTTCTGCAATATTTGAAGTCAGAGAATTAAATATTAGAGGCTATTAAATGAAATTTATTTGTTTGTAGTAAAACTTAATAGTCTTAAACACCTATCAAATCCTTGGGAATTTTGTTCATAAATTACTGTAGCAGCAACAAATTGGACTAACATACTGAACTTGAGATTGTAACCAACCCAACAATGAAAGTTCACAGCAAGAGACAAAAAAGATACAAATAGAAGCTAGATATGGAGGATACACAATGCACAAGCCATGTTCAGGTTTCTGTGGTCGATGATTATTCATTATCAAATGCACTTAATTGGAAAACCACTCAACATATGTGAACATGGATTATTCTATTTTCATTTTATAGAATCTGGAGAAAATGCAACTTGTAATATTGCATGGTTACAAATGCCAATACAAAACAAGGAATGCTAGGATCATATAAATGTTAGTGATAAATGAGGGAAAATATGTCACTTCATCTTCTCATTATGTGAATATTGTGTTAATGCTTACAAATTTTCTCAGTGCATGTCGAATATCTAATTCTAGTGTTTGTCTGGATTAATTGGGGCAATACTCATGGAGATCAAAATTTACTAGTTTTAGGAATGTCAATCTGCAGAACTTGAGGTTAATTTTCCTCCAACAAGAGGGGAATAACGTAACCTAGTCGATGTGAGACCCACGAGAAGATGATAAATTGATTACTAGTGTTAAGTACTTTGTCTTTGATTTAATATTTTTATATTTTCTTTCTTTTAGGACTTTTAATGGCTTTAGTGATAAGACTCAAATTTTTTTAGGTATCTATGTTGGGTAGGAATTAGGATTGGTTTGTGAAAGTTTCCACACATATTCATGATTATCTACAGACTACACAACCTATAAATAGGCTCTATTGTTGTAAAACGAATTTGGCATCACTTGCATAAATAAAATTAGATTTGATTGATGGATCTCTCTCCCTCTCTGTGTTGCTGTTGCTTTTTCATCCTTAATCTCTCTCTCTTCTTAGGTGGTGGTTCTCCTCTCTCTCGTCTTTACCTCCCTCTCTCTTCTTCACTCTTCATTTTCCCCTCTTGTCTTATATCTCCACTTTAAATATATATTTATATTCTGTCTTATTCATTGTCCTTGACTTTCTTGCTATCTTTTCTCTCTTCATTATATCCTTCTTCTATTTTATCTCATTGTTCCTCTCGTCTCCTGTCTTATCTTATTCTTCTACTCTCTTTCATCTTTCTCATCTCCATCTTGTAATATGAAAAAACAAAAAACATCATATTATTTTGCCAATCACGTGTTCGAAGAAATTCTCATGAAGGCCATGCTACTTTATGTGTATCTGTATGTATATGTATGTGCACACATACTCATGCAAGTAAATATCAAGAATTCAACTAAAGTTTAGTGGCATCTGTTGGTAAATGTCACGAACATAATTTTTTGTGTCATTATTTTATAAAATGTCATAAAATTGATGTGACATTTCTTTATTGAAATGCCACTAGAGCCTTATATGTTTTGTGGTTCTGTGGCATTTTTCTAAAACATTTAATGCCAATTTTTATTTTTGTGGCATTTTCTAAAAACATGCTACTAGTGTAGTGTCACTAAAGTATAAATTTGTTGTAATGGCATTTTTGTTGTGGTGAAGTGACACTTTTTTTAATTGAAATGCCACTAGAGCCTTGTATGTTTGTGGCTCTATGACATTTTTCTAAAAAATGCCACCAAATATTCTTTTTGTGACATTTTTTAAGAACATGCCACTAGTATGGTATCACTAAAATGTGTTTTTGTTGTAGTGAATGTTTGATTGTCTTCGTGCTTATTGCTTAATTTTTGATATAATTATCTATTCAAGCATAGAATTGTTAATCTCTCAACTGATATGCGTGTATTCAACTGCTATGGCAAGTTTGTGAAAAGACTATGAATGTCTCTATGTTGGTACTAGAGACTCAAACCTGTCCCTTTTGCTTCTACATAGGCTGTGATGATATGATGCTCTGGCACACAACACATTTGCCTTCTTGTTTATATCCATTATGTTAATTTATCTACCATCTTTGATCTAACATTTGGAATGAGCTATCTACAATTGGATTTTCTCGTCACCCAAGCAAGGGTTGGTTAGAGGGAGCACAACCTCAGATCATGTTGTCTAGTGATTTACTGGGAGAGATTTTATCATGTGGTAATTGTTTCTTTATTGTTTACAAGGGTTTCAATTGCATACTGGATGTTAGCTGAAAAAAAAAAAATTTTTTTGGTTTTTATTATTTTTGCTAGTCCATAGTTTTGGACAGTAGTATAAATTTTCATGTCATTTTGATAAATACATTAATCTGTTCAGGTGACGAGCTTATGTCCGATTCATTTCCGTACAAGGAAATTGAGAATGGGATTTGCTGGGAAGGGGAAGGGAAGGTATGAGCTTTGTTTACTTGTCTACGTTGTGAATTTCTTTTGTTTTTAACTGTTTAGTGATGTTCATGATGGAGTAGGAGAATGCATTAGACATACGATTCCAAGTAGTACATGCACATGTAACTGTGTGAGTGAATTTCCGACCACACTGCCAACTCCGTATTCAGCTGGAGAGCACCGGCAGAATAGATAGCGCCTGAATGACCTGCAATAGAAAGAGAAGATTCCGGCAGTGGTTCGTCCACCCAGGGCACTCCGATGATCAAGTCAGTTATCTCAAAGATAATCAATAATGCTTAACTCACTGTTCAGAATATAAATTGCGTACCTTTAGACCCATCGAGGGTGCCTCTCTTTTATAGCTAATTCAATCCTAGTCCCTATAGAAGCCTAGCTTCAATGGACTTCTGCTCAATGTTTATCCTGGACTCTCCAAGAGATAAAGATAAACTCCCTAAGAGTGTTATCCTTATCCATGCTGAAGTCCTTCCTCATTCTAGGACTCTTATGCCTTATCCGCTTATCTCGGATTCCGATATCTTCGGAGGTAACCTCGGCCTAGCCGAGATAACGTTGGCATCACGACCAGGACACGTAGCACCTCGAATGACACATCGGCGTCACCTTGGCCACGTGTTGGTACTCAGAAAATATATCTCCACAACTGCCCCCTAGGTTCTATTACCTCAGCACTCTGAGGTGATGGAACCTATATCAGAACTTCCTTCCAGTACATCGGCTTAAAACTTCTTTAGCCGAGATCATCATACAGGCCGACATGTCTTTTTAAAGAACAAGAATTCCAGGAGCTCCTTCACGCATATGAGCTGTCATGCATAATAACTCAACCGTTTTAGCCATGCATCTTCCCGTTACTAGATCGTACTTGATACGCACCTGTAAGTTGTCTCGCGCCTGCGTGCACCATCTGACACATATGTTGTTTTAGGCGCATTAATTGCCTTTTTGCTGCCGTTTCGAGTTTTGACAAAACTTCTTTCTCCTTTCATCTTTTCACTTTACATCGTCTTTGTTCAAACTCTCTCTCTCTCTCTCTCTCTCTCTTACTTTCTCTAATCCTCCATTGTTCCAAGCTCTCAAGCTTTGCTACCACCGCCGTTTCACCTCCTCCGGCGAGGCTCTTGCTAATCTTTTCTGCTGCTGCCGTTCGTTTGACTTCGGCGATCTCAACACCAGCTTCCTCTCTTCGGTGAGTTACTGTTTCTTTCCGATTTAACTTCTCGTTTCAGTTTTTTGTTTTGCTTTTCTGAACTCTACTGCTCTGCTTTTGCAATCTTGTTTATATCTTTGATATTTCAATTTGTATCTTGTTTTCCACCACATGCTTGTTTCATGATTCTGTTTTTGCCCCATTCGTTTCTTGAATACACACTGTTCACACACTTGTTGATTGTTGCCACTATTTTTGGCCTGACACACCTGTGAAAACTTTTACCTTGTGTTTCTTGATGACCCATCACTATTCTTGACTCTAAATCGCATTCCTGTTTCTGTTTGCCGTGTTTTTTTTTCCAGATTCATGCCTTCAATCTTCATCTCTATAGATATAAGTTTAGGATTTGTTTGTTGAACCCACAAATCATAGGAAAAACTGAAACGATTCCCACAGATTCCGTGTATTTTTAGGTTTTAGCTAAGGTCCCTAAAAACCCTTCAAAACACTTCCTTTTGAAATCCAGCTCCTCCAGTTAAGCCAATATCATGGGAATGTGGAAGCATAGGGTAGATACCCCGACAAAATTAGAATACTTTAGGCAAGAGTTTTCCATCCCTGCCGAAGTCCATCTGAGGTTGGCTGGGGAGGATGACTCCATCATGCCTACAACTGATTCTATGCATTTCCCTGTTGTGTCCTTTATTAAGTGTGGTCTTAGGCTCCCACTCAACATCCTTTTTCGAGAAGTCCTCCATTACTATAAGTTGAACCCGATGTAGCTCGCCATCAATTCCTACCGAGTCATCAATGGCATAATAGCCTTAGCCCGACAAGAGAATGTTAAGGTTACCTTAGCCGACATCCAATATTGTTATACTATGTGCGGCCTTTCACTGAAAGAGAAAGGTTATATCTATTACCTCAAGCCGAGGTCCACAGAGTATAAAAGCGTGGCCGACCTCCCAGACTCCAACAAGGGAGCTGGGGATGATTATTTCATTACCTCGGGAAACTGGGAGTTCACTCCAGACGAGAACCTCCATCTCTACCCTCTTCCTCAAACAGTTTTTATAAAGGGTAATGGTAAGAGCCCAGTATTTATACTTACTTGTTTTTTTTAAAGTCTCCAATACTTTGATCTAATGTCTGTGCTATTCTTTTTTGCAGTTCTTCCTCAGCCGCCAAAGGGCTTTCGCCAGTCTTTCTTCCCCAACAAAGACTTGAGGAAGCTTTTGGATTTGCCAGTTCACAAGCGTAGAGCCCCCCTGTTGCTTAATTTCATTCCTACCTACAAGTTGGTTCTTCCCGACGTTCCAAAGAAGAAGAAGAAGAAGAAGAAGAAGAAGAGTCTGTCTCCTCCTTCCGCCACAACTCCTCAGGCTGCCTCCATATCTCGGCCAGATCAAGGATCAACTTCTGACCCAGTAGAGCAGCTGTCAACTTCGGCTCCATATCTGATCCCAATATCCTAGCGCCAACGCCGGCGATGAACCATTTTTGCTGCCGAGATGGGCTGCCAGAAAGCAGTTGCTAAAGATCTCTTGGCCAACATTCCATCCACTGTAGACGCTCAACCTGTGCCATCTCAGCCAAAGCCGAAGCAAAAAAGGATCAAGAAGGCTCAGCCAAAGGCAACGGTAACTCAGATTGACACTGAGGATACCTTGCCAATTTCGAAATTGGCTTCAAGCGAGAAAACCACCTCCATCCTTGAGAAGAGGTCTGTTGAGGCCGAACCATCTCAATCAACTAGGTCTAAAAGGCCGAGGTCAGAGTCTGCCACAGCGTCGGGCTCCATGAAGGCTAGTACCCCTTGGGCTCCACCCATTACTTTAGAGGACAGGCCAGTCTTTGTTGAGGATAGTGCCGATGACATCAACGTCGGTGTTGCCCTTTCCACAGCCTTGCTTCTCCCTGGGGATCTTGACCGTAACGCCGAGATTACTGAGCATGAGAACTTTGCCTTGATGCTCCAGCATTCTGTTCAAGTAAGTCTTCACACTTGGGATCTTTCTTTCTTTTTTGTGCTTAGAAAATTTTTCACTACCTTCTGCTCTGTTCACTTTCAGGCCATCCAGCATGCTCATTCCTTCTCAATGCAAGCCTTTAAGAACTGGAAGGAGCTGGCCGACAAGAAGAGGGAGGTCTCCAGTCTGTAGAAGACCAATAAAAGCTTACAATAAAAAATGAAGACTTTGGCAGACCAGGCCGAGGCTGCTGTTAAAGCCAAAGATGATGTCGAGGAGAAGGCAGATTCTGCAGAGGCCATCAAGAAGGTTCTTGAGGCCGAAAAGATAGAGGCCGAAGAAAAGATGGCCCAGGCCCAGAAAGAACTGCAAGGCGCCTTGGCCACGAAAGACGTCGAGCTCAAGGCCGCCGATCAGAAGGGACACAACGAGGGGGTGGCCGATGTCACTTCGGACTATGAAAAACAGGTAAAGCAGGCATGCAACAAGGATTTCACCCTTGGTTGGATGACTTTGCTGAAAAAGCTCGAAGTCCCCGAGGACTCCCCCCTTAGGAACGCCGACGTCCTTCCTCTTCCAATCCCCCCCAACTCTAAGCCAATCTGACAACGATTCTGAGTCTGAGGAGGAAGCTTTGGTGATGAAGTCAAAAGAGGCCATTAGGACCAAGTCCCCTACTCAAAATGAACAAGTCCTGGACTTGACTCAAGATGAGGAGGGTGAGGAGGTTCCCAAGGATGTTACTCCCAAGAAGGCATCATCCGACGTGCCTCTCGCCGACAAGAGCCTCGATCAAACCCTTCAAGAAATAGATGCCGAGCTCGCGGCTGAGAAAGCTGCCGAGATGTCTTCCCAGCAGTCGCCTGAACTTCAAACCCAACAATCTGCTGTTGCTGAGGAGTCTTAATTTTGATGTCGTTTTCCTTTGTATTTTGTACTTTTGTTTTTCTTCTTTTTGGAACAATTGTAAGCTATTTACATGGCTGATGTGCCTTCTTTTGTAATCTCTGAACAATTACTCTTTTGGTAGGCCGAAGTGCCCTCTTTTGTACATAAATGCAACTTCTTTTCCTGAATGCTTGTATCTTTGTCTTCTTTTTACTGCTCTTGCATGATTTCATACTTAGAATTTTTTACATATCTTCAATACACACTGTATCTGTGTAATTTTCTCGGGGTGAAACACTTCGGCTATACCCACCAACGGTTTACATCGGCAAGTACATAAGTACTCAGTTTAATACTACCTTGGTTTTAACTTGTAAATTTTTCACAAATTTCAACAAGTGATGGACATAACCTTAGTTTAACTTCAACTTGTAAATGTTTCATAAATTTCAACAAGTGCCAAACATGATCTCGGTTTAACTTCAACTTGTAAACTTTTCTCAAGTTTCAACAAGTGTTAAACACGATTCTGGTTTAACTTCAACTTGTAAACTTTTCACAAGTTTCAACAAGTGTTAAACATGATTTTGGTTTTAACTTCAACTTGTAAACTTTTCACAAGTTTCAACAAGTGACATAATCGATCTCGGTTTAACTTCAACTTGTAAACTTTTCTCAAGTTTCAACAAGTGTTAAACATGATCTCGGTTTAACTTCAACTTGTAAACTTTTCTCAAGTTTCAACAAGTGTTAAACATGATCTCGGTTTAACTTCAACTTGTAAACTTTTCTCAAGTTTCAACAAGTGTTAAACATGATCTCGGTTTAACTTCAACTTGTAAACTTTTCTCAAGTTTCAACAAGTGTTAAACATGATCTCGGTTTAACTTCAACTTGTAAACTTTTCTCAAGTTTCAACAAGTGTTAAACATGATCTCGGTTTAACTTCAACTTGTAAACTTTTCTCAAGTTTCAACAAGTGTTAAACATGATCTCGGTTTAACTTCAACTTGTAAACTTTTCTCAAGTTTCAACAAGTGTTAAACATGATCTCGGTTTAACTTCAACTTGTAAACTTTTCTCAAGTTTCAACAAGTGTTAAACATGATCTCGGTTTAACTTCAACTTGTAAACTTTTCTCAAGTTTCAACAAGTGTTAAACATGATCTCGGTTTAACTTCAACTTGTAAACTTTTCTCAAGTTTCAACAAGTGTTAAACATGATCTCGGTTTAACTTCAACTTGTAAACTTTTCTCAAGTTTCAACAAGTGTTAAACATGATCTCGGTTTAACTTCAACTTGTAAACTTTTCTCAAGTTTCAACAAGTGTTAAACATGATCTCGGTTTAACTTCAACTTGTAAACTTTTCTCAAGTTTCAACAAGTGTTAAACATGATCTCGGTTTAACTTCAACTTGTAAACTTTTCTCAAGTTTCAACAAGTGTTAAACATGATCTCGGTTTAACTTCAACTTGTAAACTTTTCTCAAGTTTCAACAAGTGTTAAACATGATCTCGGTTTAACTTCAACTTGTAAACTTTTCTCAAGTTTCAACAAGTGTTAAACATGATCTCGGTTTAACTTCAACTTGTAAACTTTTCTCAAGTTTCAACAAGTGTTAAACATGATCTCGGTTTAACTTCAACTTGTAAACTTTTCTCAAGTTTCAACAAGTGTTAAACATGATCTCGGCCATCTGAGGGACCCTTGTAGATGAGGCCAGGACAAGAGAAGAACAGGCAAGATTGCCTCAGGCCCACAGCAGCTCCACTCCCCACCACAGCACCCTACGGCAGGTAGGACCACGGGTAATTAATGTAATCCACTCGCAAGAGTCAATGAAAACGAAATTAGAGGGAGACTCAGAAGAAGTAAAGCAGCTTGCAGCATGTGTACCAGGTCGGGGAGAAGAGACATCGGACAGAGGAGTGCCAGGACCAGAATAGTGTCCTTTACTGAAGCCGACCTTGAATGGTGCAGCACCCGCACAACGATGCCATGGTAGTATCCCTCTAGGTTGGGGCAGGCCAAGTGAAGGGCAA